>JAQOOF010000837.1:0-17000 GCA_029931835.1 Etheostoma nigrum | reverse complement strand
ATGAAACAAAGAGTGAAAAATTTAAAGGGGTCTGAATACTTTCCGTACCCACTGTAAGCCATGGCATTCCACAAGGCTCAGTGCTTGGACCAATTGTATTCTCCTTCTATATGATTCCTCTAAGCAATATTATTAGGAAACAATTAACTTTCAGCGATGTGGACGACACCCAATTATACCTATCAATCAAGCCTAACAAAACCAGTTAGTTAGTTAAACTTCAAGCATGCATAAATGATATAAAATCATGGATGACCTACAATTTTCTGACATTAAACTTAGACAAAATTGAAGTTATTGTGCTGGGCCCTAAACACCTTCAAACAACTTCATTATCTAAAGATATAGCTACTCGGGATGGTATTGCCCTGGCCTCCAGCACTTTATTATTTTTGATCAGGATTTATTCTTTAACGTCCACTTAAAACAAACCTTAAGAACAGCCTTTTTCATCTTCGTAACATTGCCAAAATTAGGAACATCTTGTCTCAAAATGAGGCTGAAAAACTAGTCCATGCATTTGTTACTTCCAGGCTGGACTACTGTAATTTGTTACTATCCAGAATGCTGCAGGGCGTCTTCTGACAGTAACTAAGAAAAGCGATCATATTTTTCCTGTATTAGCTTCGCTGCATTGGCTTCCTGTAAAATCCAGGATTGAATTTAAAACTCTTCTCCTGACCTCTAAATGGTCAAGCACCATCTTATATTGAAGAGCTCTTAGTGCCTTATTGTCCCACTAGAGCACTGCGCTCCCAGAATTCAGAGCTACTTGTGGTTCCTAGAGTCTCTGAAAGAAGAATGGGAGCCAGAGCCTGCAGCTATTAGGCTCCTCTACTATGGAATCAGCTTACGGCAGACACCGTCACCACATTTATTGTAAGAGTAAACTTAAAACTCTCCTCTTTGATAAAGCTTATAGTTAGGGAGTAAGAAGTTGCAGCGTTCGCCTAAATCGGAGGGGGAGGGTGTGTATCTACAGACTTATTATTTATTGTTTTTATGTGTATCATATTTTTGCATTGCCACATTTTCAAGTTGAGTTGAGCTCAGGAAGAACAGCACCTGCAATGCACAGCACCCCTTCTCTTCTCTACTTCTCTTCATAGTCGTCAGATTTATCTACCAACCCTTATAGAACTGGCTCAGGTCTGCATGGTGGCAGCTCTTAATTACACTTTAAATAGTTTAAGACTGCCGGGGGACTTCCTTTGAAACAGTGAGCTCCTCTCTCCTCTCCCTTTCCATCTGCGTGCATCCATGTGCCCAAAATGCTCGTTACAAACCTAGCTCTGGGGAGCCGTATTCCTTGGATTATGGTGGCACCTAAATCATGGTTGCTATTGCCGTGGTCCTGCTCTATGCCCTGCTACACCCTGCTATACTCTGCAGAACCCTGCTACACCATGAACTACTACAACTACTATTTCTAGTCATAGTTCCATTATCTTTATTTGACTATCATTGCCACTGTTTATCACACCCCCAATTGGCCCCGTCAGACACCGCCTACCAAGAGCCTGGGTCTGTCCAAGGTTTTTCCTCTTCACTGTCGCACTAATTGCTTGCTCTTTTACTGGAATTGGTGGGTCATAGTAAATTTTTGATTGTGGTCTAGACGTACTGTGAAGTGTCTTGAGATAACTCTTGTTATGATCTGATACTATAAATAAAATTTAATTGAATTGAAAATACACTAGATAGAAAGTGTAGCTACAGTTCCGTTACAGTCATTCCCTGGCTGCAATGATGGTGCAGAGACTCAGAGAGCGCAGATGCAGAAGACCCGAAAACACTGACCAATCAGAGCAGACTGGACTTTTTCAGGAGTCTGGCTTAAAGGCGCTAAAACATAGTGTTTCAAACAGGTACATTCAGACTGGCAGTATGGGAAAAATAAAGTTTTGTGTTCTAGTAGAAACCCAAAATCCAAGCACAAACCAAAAAATTAGCATAATGTGAGACCTTTAAATATTTCCCTTTACAGTGTAACATACAGGGTAGGGAGAGTAACTTAACACCTCCCTCATGAGTTATCCTTTTGTTACTGCTTGTTGCTGCTTTGCATGGTTGAATGGTTCCAAAAGATGGCTCGGTTATGGGTGCTTAGCTGTGTTTTGATGCTTGCATGGTTTCTTATACTGAATGGGGATCATGTAGCTCTGCATGGCTTACTGAGAAAACTTATTTGTTGCTCTAGCTGTCTGTACGGTGTCTTTGTTGACTTCTGTCTGTATAGTTTAACCTGTACTAATGTCTTGCTGTTTCCTGTTGCTCTGGTCTAAAATCATCTGGCCAAGGGACTACAGTTGAAAATTAGGCAGCTGGCTAACACTTTAGATTTAACATTTATAGAAATGTTAATTAATGTGTGTTGTCCTTATTAAATAAAGAATAAGAATAACATTTTATGAGTTGTTACAGACGGAATTTAGTTCCCATACAAAGAGGACCTGTTGTAAAAAGATGTGATCACCTCAAGCAGACAATATCTGTGGAAGCTCGTCAACCAGTTTACTGATATTACCAGTCCAGCAACGTGTTTTTCTTTCTTTCTAAGATAACATTTAGATCAGAGATCTTCAACAGTGGGACCCCTAGGGGGTCCTCAGAGTTACTGCAAGGGGACACACCAAATTGTTAATTGTTTTGTTCTTTTTTTTGTTTCTTAACTTGAATCCAACATATTAGCAAATATAAATCTGCCTATTTGTAAAAAAATATATATATATTGATAAGCTTACTGGCCTATAGGTAAGACTGTGAAATAGCCAGTCACAGACGATCCTGAATATTCACTGTGCCACATGTATGTTAAATTAAAGCATGATTTATAAAATCATGCCAACAATTATTTAAATAGCTTAGTATTCTATGCATTAAAATGTTATGTATAAAGACTTTAGGCCACTCTAGATGTTATTGTATTGTAAGTTTAATATGCATCTTTATTTTATATGATAAACAGTGAGGAAAATAAGTATTTGAACACCCTGCTATTTTGCAAGTTCTCCCACTTAGAAATCATGGAGGGGTCTGAAATTATCATCCTAGGTGCATGTCCACTGTGAGAGACATAATCTAAAAAAAAATAATCCAGAAATCACAATGTATGATTTTTTTAACTATTTATTTGTATGATACAGCTGAAAATAAGTATTTGAACACCTGTCTATCAGCTAGAATTCTGACCTTCTAAGACCTGTTAGTCTGCCTTCAAAATGTCCACCTCCACTCCATTTATTATCCTAAATTAGATGCACCTGTTTGAGGTCGTTAGCTGCATTAAGACACCTGTCCACCCCATACAATCAGTAAGAATCCAACTACTAACATGCCCAAGACCAAAGAGCTGTTCAAAGACACTAGAGACAAAATTTTACAACTCCACAAGACTGGAAAGGGCTACGGGGAAATGTCCAAGCAGCTTGGTGAAAAAAGGTCCACTGTTGGAGCAATCATTAGAAAATGGAAGAAGCTAAACATGACTGTCAATCTCCCTCGGACTGGGGCTCCATGCAAGATCTCACCTCGTGGGGTCTCAATGATCCTAAGAAAGGTGAGAAATCATACCAGAACTACACAGGAGGAGCTGGTCAATGACCTGAAAAGAGCTGGGACCACCGTTTCCAAGGTTACTGTTGGTAATACACTAAGACGTCATGGTTTGAAATCATGCATGGCACGGAAGGTTCCCCTGCTTAAACCAGCACATGTCAAGGCCCGTCTTAAATTTGCCAATGACCATTTGGATGATCCAGAGGAGTCATGGGAGAAAGTCATGTGGTCAGATGAGACCAAAATAGAACTTTTTGGTCATAATTCTACTAACCGTGTTTGGAGGAAGAAGAATGATGAGTACCATCCCAAGAAACCATCCCTACTGTGAAGCATGGGGGTGGTAGCATCATGCTTTGGAGGGGTTTTCGGCACATGGGACAAGGCGACTGCACTGTATTAAGGAGAGGATGACTGGGGCCATGTATTGCGAGATTTTGGGGAACAACCTCCTTCCCTCAGTTAGAGCATTGAAGATGGGTCGAGGCTGGGTCTTCCAACATGACAATGACCCGAAGCACACAGCCAGGATAACCAAGGAGTGGCTCTGTAAGAAGCATATCAAGGTTCTGGCGTGGCCTAGCCAGACTTCAGACTTAAACCCAATAGAGAATCTTTGGAGGGAGCTCAAACTCCGTGTTTCTCAGCGACAGCCCAGAAACCTGACTGATCTAGAGAAGATCTGTGTGGAGGAGTGGGCCAAAATCCCTTCTGCAGTGTGTGCAAACCTGGTGAAAAACTACAGGAAACGTTTGACCTCTGTATATGCAAACAAAGGCTACTGTACCAAATATTAGCATTGATTTTCTCAGGTGTTCAAATACTTATTTGCAGCTGTATCATACAAATAAATGGTTTAAAAAAATCATACATTGTGATTTCTGGATTATTTTTTTTTTTAGATTTTGTCTCTCCCAGTGGACATGCACCTACGATGACAATTTCAGACCCCTTCATGATTTCTAAGTGGGAGAACTTGCAAAATAGCAGGGTGTTCAAATACTTATTTTCCTCACTGTATGTAATAGTTGTGGGCCCTGATCCATCTCTCTCCGTAAAAGGAGAAATCCACCGCAAAATGAATCTAGGGGTTAATAACACATTTGTACCAATTCAACCATTCTCTTGGATATGTTCTCATGCTAATTAATGTGACCAGTTGTAGTGCAAACCAGTCAGTTGAACGCCAAACGCCATGCTTGAGCGATGTTACTGGTTACAGTGTTTGTCGTTTAACTGATCGTGACCGTTTTCCAAAGATGGCGCCTGACTGTATATGTGAACGGTATGGTCTTTATAAATCTTTTTAATAAACTGTCTGTACACTTACAAATTTTCAAGGCTTTGGTTTACATACAGCAACCATCATTATGCTGCCGTGGAAGTGTGGTGCTATTTTGAGCCGTGTTAGTGTAGAAATAGTGATTTCTTTTTTCTTTACCAGTGTCCCAACTACTAAAAGCTAATTAGCGATTTTGCGCTAAAACTGGTCACATTCAATTAGCATGAAAACCTATCCCAGAGAACGAAAGGGGTCCTTGGCTTAAAAAATGAAGACCCCTGATTTAGATCACATTCAAAAAAAGAAAAGAAAATCCACAGTGTAACTCAGTGTTAATTTGTTTTCTCATTCACCTTTTACAAAGACACACGTGCATGCTTAGAGTCACACACACTGTAGAGTTCAAAGCGTTGTGGTCTGTCCATTCATACAATCAGGGGAAACCCAGCAGAGACTGACTGGTGTGTCCCTGTATACTCAGGCACCTCTTACCTTCAGCCAAGCACAATAAACAGCCTGAGAGGTCGGCTTGAATCACCATTTCTTTGGTCTGAATCAAGTGGAGACCAAATCACGCCCAGCCGTGGTAACATAATAAAAGAGTGAAAACAAACCACCCTCAGGACCCCAGGTGTCTGGGTGGGGGACTCCAAACATCCCCACTTTGTACCAGGGGGCTTCAAAGGTCCTGGTGGGGGTTGAGACAGAAAGGCAGTGGTCAATAGTTTTCATTTTCCAGCTTGTTCCTGCCCTGGTTCATGCTAAGACAGGAGATAGGTCAGGTGCGTCTGCATGAAGAACAATGGGGATGTAAACATTTCCTAGAAAGTTCATAAAGCAGCACCTTTGAAGGTTTCAGACTTTAGTTTGGTATTTTCTAGCGTTTCAGATTTGGTTGTAAGTTTAAGTTTTGTCAGATGTCATGACAATCAAAATGTATCACAGTCCATAGTAAATCACTCCTGTCATGGTGACACAAATACAAAAACACAGAGACATATATTCTGTTTACAACCTACATTACTTTATTGATATACTTCTATTAATACATTAGTCTTTTTTAAAATCCTCTTTACATATATATCATGTAACACTTTTGAAGGTTTTCTACATCCCCACCCCAGCAAAACACACACTCTGGTTTAAGAAACCATCCAGGAGCAAAACATGCTAGGGTAGAGGGGCCTAGTGAAGCCCTGCAGGGCAGGAATGTCGGCTGCCCACTGGACAAATAAACAGCTAAAATATGTACGACATACAGTTTAAAACATACACCTGCTACAAAAAGCACACTGAGCTACAGAAGGCAAGGAAAGATTTAGCATAAAACATTATGAACACAAAAATACAGCATGATGACAGCATTCTGTTATACTTCCATGTTTAGAAAGGCAGACAGTGATACAAGTCATGAAAAGATGAAAAAAGATGCAAGAACAGGGAGATTTGAAACTTTAGAAGACGTAACTGATGCAAAAAAAAAAAAAAAATCTAATTCAGAACCAAATCTGTGAAAAGTCATCCTCAAAATGTTTTCTGAAGCCATATTACTGACATATTTGACAGAAAATGGTGCGTGTACAGACTTTTTTTTTTTACAGACTGGACAGACTTTTTTTTATTTTAAAAGGCATAAAAAAGGAAAATTAACATGAGTAAATGCCATTCCAAAAGAAGGCAGATCATGGTACACAATTCAAATACAGCTGTACAAGATGAAGGCAGTACTGGGTCCCAGGTCTTTATGGTTGTATAATACATTTAACATAGATTCTGAATTCCATCAACAACCATGCAACATTTCAAAGTGTTGACGCACAACATCAACTCCCACACCAAGTGTACTCCCTCGGCATTTTATCCAGCAAATCTGCGGCCTTCACCACAAATTAACATTACTCAAAGCATGTTGCATAGCATCAGATTTTCTCAATATATATTCAATTAGTCTATTCAATGTGTGGCTACATGCTGGGCCTCCCCTGGGAAGCCAGTGGGGCGGTGGAACAGGGTGTGTATGCCTGATGTGAGCGTCCATGCATGAGGGGTGGAACAACTATTTCTAAAGAGGTGGAGGGCCAGTTTGGACAGTTACATTCTTCCTCAAGAATTACATAGACAGCCGTGACCCCTGCTTTCCTGGTTTGTAGTGAAATTATATTGTTGTTTTCAAAAGTAAAAATCTGATATCTTACAACAGTTCATCTTTTCTTGTGTATCAAAATCAGAACTTTTTTTTATTTTGCCCTCCTATGTCTCTTCCCCCCTTTTTCTCAAACCTCTCCTTCTTTTTCACACAGCGCACCACAACTGCTGGACGCAAGCCAAACAGGCAGACTGCCAGGCTTCTTTATATGACGCAAGGTTGCATAATCTAGCTCTTAATTACAAAATCCTCATCTGCACTGTGTGTGCAGCGTTGTTGGATTACCTTTAAAGCAAACAGAGAAGTGCTTGAGTTACCTGAAGTGTAGAGCTCCTAAAGCTCTGGATAAGGTACTAATATCATTGTTTATTTAGTATCTCTGATTTACAATGGCCTTTAAAAAAACACCATTCCTCATAAGCCCTTAGGTCAGACATGTCTGCAGTAACAGTGAAGAGAGGTGAATCCTGTAAGAAGTTATAGACTAGGGATCGACCGATTATCGATATTTGACAATTTGCAGATTATCTGTATTGCAAACAAACTGTTAGCATGTTACACTTCAGGAACCTGTTTGTGTATTTATTTATTCATTCATTTTTTGACTGCGTATTATGTTTAGAGTTTACGTTTTATTAAATAATTTCTTAAAGCATTTAAACAAACTTACTTAGTTTTTTTTTATTAAAAGATATCCATTTTCACTGTGAATGCATATCGGTTCCAAATATCCGTTATCTGATTCATTAACTACTAATAATCAGTATCGATATGAAAAACAAGTATCGGTTAACCCCTGTTTTAGACAGCACAGATTACAGCCATAAAACTGGAAAAATGACTTTAGAAGAGAGCGTCGCTGATTTTTTTAGGATATGAATGAAACAAAGGCATGATGACGTAAGTCCTTGTGCTTCTGTGCCTGTAAATTGTGTTGCGAGCTGTAGTTTGCTTTCTGTCCTCGCAAGTTGTTTAGCTTCATTAGAATCACAAAGGCTTAGATTTCTAACAGCAGCTGCTGCAGTGGATGCCACTTTGACTGAGAATATGGAAAGTAAAGCCTAGGAACAAGCTTCAGTTCTCTCAGAAAGACTAATGAAAGGATTTCTGAATGAGAGATTGCATTGAGTTACAGAGGCTAGCCCGGACATGAAGTCAGGACGTCAGCTCAATAGTAAAAGCCAATATGAACATGTTTTTAGACAGTGCTAGAGAGAAGTGTTGCACCATGCTGTTGTAGACAGTTGGTCCCGCTGTTTCAATCCAGCTTGTTAGTAGTATTAGTATTATTATAGAGGGGACTTTCTACTACTACTACTACTACTAATAATAACAACCTTATGAGTCTACCACAGCTGTACATGGTAGTATCATTTGTGTGTTCTAACTTAATTTGAAAATTTAATAATGTAGGATGTAGTTTAGATTAGTTCAGAAATTCTACATTACTGTACAACATGTCTAGTCTATATCCGGTGCCGCCAGAAATTCCGCCGGAGCCTATTTTGCAGCGGAACCGTAGCTTTAGAATTGTCTTAATATGTTACTTTGATTCATCATATGCCCTATTTGCACGGGACTAGTATTACCTGGGTACCTCTAGTAATTTACGTAATTATTGCAGAGGTAGTCTGTAATCTTAATCCCTTGCGAATCTACCATGTCTGTAATTTGTCAAGTCCAGTGCAAATAACCTACCATATTTTGCCAAACACAGAGGTTGTGTGATAATAATAGTCCCCTGCAAATCAGCATCTCTGTTATTTTGGGACATATTGGCTGCAATGGCAATTCTAAATAAAAGTTTTGACTGCCGAGTCATAAACTTGACTGAGTCCACGTGTGTAGATTCACACAGATAATATTAAAAGGCACTGTGGTTGTTATGGTACTTAAAACGGATTAAAAATATGATGAAAAATAGTCACAAACTTCTTCTTTCATTCAAAATATTCTTAAAATGCATGTATGTGCTGCTACAGTAACCATGGATGTTTGTCTTAATTAGTAACATATTAATAGTTTTGAGAAGAAGACCTAAGGCTCAGTAGAGTTTCTTTAATATTTTTACTGTATGAGAGGGATTTTTGAAGGCTTCTGAATGTCAGATGTAATGCATATTAGTATAATCTCTTTGTAACAGACAACAAAAAAATACATTCTAATCATCTTAATAATGTATAGACGATTAGAATGATGATGCCCTCGATGAAATTAGATAGACTATTTGATATATTATGTATTCTACTGGAGAGACACACTTCCAAGGTGATATCTCCAGTCTGTTATAATCTCCTGGGCTTTGTGCTGTAAACCAGCAGCAGCTAATGTGAATGAAAACATCAGCTGTAGCACTGTGGCCAGCACACAGTGCTGTTGAGTTTTCACTTCAGCTTAGCAGAAATACAATTCCTGTTAAGAAAGTTAGTAAAACTACATATTTTCCACACAGCAAACAACCCTTATTGGTTATTTGTCTTCAATCCCCAAAATCCAAAGAAATTAAAAATCTCAGCTACCCAGAAACGCTTTACAGTTTCTAATTAAAAAATGAATAAATTCTCTTCACTCCATGAAAGAAAAAAACAGCAATAAGTTTGGCTGAAGATCCTCTGAGGAAACTTTGTCATACTTAATATATTTTCTGCTTCAAATGTGATGAGAGACAGAGGGAGAACAGAAGAAGAGTGTGGGCAGTTGCACACAGAGTGAAGGCAGTTTTGGTATGGTCACTGTGTGTACCAGTGGTCATGGTGTGCGTTACTGTGTGTACTGGGTCCAGCGTTGTCAGTGGGTGTGTTTGTCGTCTTCAGCCGACGGCGCCTCCTGGAGGAAAGGAGTGAAGGAAGAGCGGACGGTGCGACCGCAGAGAGACTGCTGCACACGGAAGTTGTTCACCATACTCTTCTGTGTTTCCTCCTCAGCGGATGTAAACAGAAGGCTCCGGAAGACAGCCAGCTAAATGGGGCAACAGAGACCGTTAGAAAAAGGGATGAGGAGTCTTAAACAGGCTTGTAAAAGATACAAAGGCTGATTTACTTTATCCTCTGTGTAATACCCCTTTTACACTGAGGGCTCAACCAGGGTTGACTTTGAGTCGGAAAGCGTTAACCTGGGTTGACCAACTCAGCTTCGCAACCCAGGTTGAGCATGGGTTGATTTCAATGTGAATTGATCTGCAGCAAAAGTTCAGTGTGGCCTCTGTCACTGGCTCAGGGAAATCTCTCTCTTCTCTGTCTTTTTAAAGCCGACAGCAAAGCCTTACTTTACTTTTATTGACATTAAACAAAGAGGAATGTTCACCCCTCATCCTAAAATGGTCCTAAATCAATACTAGAGTAGCCTACTTCCTTGTTTATTGCTACACAGGTATAAATAAAATAAAAACTATAAAAGGGTCTCCACAATGTTGAGTGCTTGATGGTCGTTTGTGCTTTAGCACATGAAACAATCAGAGAATTGTATTTTATCTTTTTTTTATATATAACATGCAGCGCAAAGTCTCTTGTGCAACATGTAAACGCATGTCCATTTCCAGCATGTGAAGTAATTGAATGCATCACTCCTGGGTTGTGGTGCATGCCTTCAGACAAAAAAATGTTGCTATGCAGGTTGGTTCAGCTCATTGCAACTTCCCTCATTGTTGGACACACACACACACACACACACCAACATGATGATCAGTTGCAATTTGAGCATGCTTATGAAAAGAATTCACATTTAGCTTCTGGAACAGGTTTTTGAAAGCATAATTGCTTCTGAAAGTTTTACTCTGAAAGCCAACAGGGGCCCTATCGTGATTGGTCTGGAGTTTGGTGTAACATATTTTGTTTTGATCACCACCAACTCCTCAAATATTTTCTCTAAATGCTGCACTGTTCACCAGGTAGTCACTACCTATTTCTGTCTGCTGTTTGGTGTTGCAGAGATGTTTAGCAGAAAACTTTAGCTCTTTAGCTCCCTCCATTGTCTGGGTACAGGGCTGATGAGAGCGGAGACTGTAAGCCAGAAATTCAACCAACAATTAGCTAAAAGAGGCTAAAAACTGGTGAATTAGATTATATATTCAAATGAATGTATTCTTTGATTTTGGGGTGTTAGAAAAGAAAATCCTGACAATAACTCAATTTTAATTAAGGGTAACTCTGACTTTATACAGACTCAAAATCAAGCAATTTTGCTGTATCTCTTTGTTTGGTGAATTGGCAAATTATAGCCCCACATCAAAAAGTCCCACATATGTACCTTGAAATTGCTACATTTCTAAACACTTGAGGTGTTGTTAACCTTGGTAAGTTCAGCTATATAACCTAAAATACACTGTACATAGTGTATATATAGTAGTATATATTGTTTACAAGAAAACAACATTCTTCATAGATCAAGCCTCTGATGAAGCCTTTTGATCTCTTGAGTGCACCAGATTGATGCATTTAACTGTAGAATGTACATTTTCTTACGGGGGAGCACAAATTCTTGTGGGAAACACTGAAACTTACAAACCTTGACAATTATTCATGTACACACATACCTGGTCATGGCTGACTTCTATATGCTGCTTCATAATGATCCAGGTGACGGACTCGGTCAAAGGGGGTGTTGTCAGAGAGCCGTTGTAGGTCCAGTAGTCATTGGTGTTGCTAGGCAACAGACAGACAGGGTCGAACCTGGTAAACTCCACTACACTGCTCTACAGACAGCCAGAGACAGACACAAGAAGAAAACAACACACGGTCATTTAACCTACTGAGGTCTAAGAACATTTTCACATATCTTCTTAAATTTACCTTTTTAAGGTTATTCCCATACAACTGATCCCCGTGTGTTTCATTTCAAAATGTTCAGAACAAACTCAGCTTTCTGTAGAGTGACTCCCAGAGCAATGTGTAAAGAGATAATTTAGCGCTAACGCTGAAACATTGATGTTGGCTTTTTGAAAGTCCTCGAATCTCTTTTGAAAACCAACCTTCACTTACGACGTTGGCATCCAATTTGCAGCTTCCGATTTGGCAGTTAAGGGGAAATTTAAGGGAAACTTAAAGCTGAAGTTAGCTTCCGATTGACTACATTAGACCAGAACCAAAACCATTGTACCTAGACTTGTCAAATCTGGACTAAATAATCCCAAAGAAGCTAAAGATTATTAAAAACACAGTTTCACATTTGTTAAAGCTTTGTTCTATTTGTGAAAATGCAGTTAAGGTTTTTTTTTTGGGACATTGGACCAGGACCAGATCCAAAACCACTATACCAAGACTTGTCAAATCTGGACTAAATTATTCTACAGAGACAACACAGTGGTTTTGGATCTGGACCTGGTCCAATGTGGTCTACATACTGTATGAAGAAGAACAAGGAAATCTCCCTTTATTGCATTTTCACAAATAGAATAAAGCTTTCCAAATCTGAAACTATGTTTTAAGACTCTTTAGCATCTTTGAGATAATTTAATCCAGATTTGACAAGTCTAGGTAAAGTGGTTTTGGACCTAACCTGGCCTAATGTGGTGTCTGCGAATTGGATACTAACTTTAGCGTCGTCCTTAACTTATGATGTGTCTGCACAAATTCTTTCAGTGCTTGAAATGAATTTACCAAAGTCTTTAGGTTATATATGATTAAAATAGAAAATAAATGTCTGAAGTTAAATTTTGTAACAACGCTTTTTTGAGAAGGAGTTTTGTCAAACATCGTTTGGACGCGCCAGTGCAAAGGCGTCATGTTGAACTAATGTTACGGCCAAGAAAAGAGCAAGAGCATTGCTGAAATGTGTGGCACTGTTCACACAAAAGTTCTCATGATTAAAATAGAATACAATTATAAAGATATTAAAAAAAATAAATAAATAAAAACTTTAATAAATGTGCTTCAATTGTTATCTGTAAAAAACGTCAGTATCATTACAGCAAAGATAATATAATATATAAGACTATAATATAAGACTGAAGCTATTCTCTAAATACTACAACTATCATCTTCCAAGATAAAAAACAAGTGCAACACAGTGTTATACAACTGTAGCATTTGCTCTTATTGGTCAAACACCGACCTTATCAGACCCCATTGGTGATAAGCAGTGTAGTAGCAGTGATGTGAAAGAAGGGCAAACTATGACTTTCAGCTAGTCCTCTAAACATGTACAGCCACCAATATACAAACATACTTAAACCAATTTTCCGATAACACATACCGCTTAGAATTAAGGCCAAAAAGTTCTATCTTGGTCTCATCAGACCAGAGGATTTTATTTATCACCATCTTGGAGTCCTTCAGGTGTTTTTTAGCAAACTCCATGCGGGCTTTCATGTGTCTTGCACTGAGGAGAGGCTTCCTTCGGGCCACTCTGCCATAAAGCCCCGACTGGTGGATTGCTGCAGTGATGGTTGACTTACTACAACTTTCTCCCATCTCCCGACTGCATCTCTGGAGCTTAGTCACAGTGACCATTGGGTTCTTCTTTGCCTCTCTCACCAAGGCTCTTCTCCCCCGATAGCTCAGTTTGGCCGGACGGCCAGCTCTAGGAAGGGTTCTGGTCGTCCCAAACGTCTTCCATTTGAGGATTATGGAGGCCACTGTGCTCTTAGGAACCTTAAGTGCAGCAGAAATTTTTTTGTAACCTTGACCAGATCTGTGCCTTGCCACAATTCTGTCTCTGAGCTCCTCAGGCAGTTCCTTTGACCTCATGATTGTCATTTGCTCTGACATGCACTGTGAGCTGTAAGGTCTTATATAGACAGGTGTGTGGCTTTCCTAATCAAGTCCAATCAGTATAATCAAACACAGCTGGACTCCAATGAAGGTGTAGAACCATCTCAAGGATGATCAGAAGAAATAGACAGCACCTGAGTTACATATGAGGGTCACGGCAAAGGGTCTGAATACTTATGACCATGTGATATTTCAGTTTTTGTTTTTTAATAAATTTGCAAAAATTTCTACATTTCTGTTTTTTTCTGTCCAAGATGGGGTGCTGAGTGTACATTACTGAGAAATAAAATGAACTTTTTTGATTTTTGGAAAATGGCTGCAATGAAACAAAGAGTGAAAAATTTAAAGGGGTCTGAATACTTTCCGTACCCACTGTATATATATATATATATATATATATATATATATATATATATATATATATATATATATACACACACACACACACACACACACACACACACACATACAGTATAAAATAGTGTTAAAATCTTCTCGTTCTCGTCTCGTTCTCCTTGACCCAATCTCGTGAGCTGCCAGCATATAGAAATGCTACTGAATGAGAAGGCTGTTTTATGTTGGATGGCTCTGATTGGTTGTTTTATTGATTATATATATTGAAAAGTCCGTAATTAATTATTTTTTCTGTTGGAAAAAAAGTTTAACAGAGAGGAGAACTACCAGTTCATATTTTATTTATATACATCTTATAAATCATAGAAATTTGTATGGAATAATTGTGGAAGTACTTAACATAATACATAAGGACAATTCTGTGGCATTTCTGTTAATTGCCCTCACTGCACTAAACCACCATCATGTGCTGTGTATGGTGAGGCAAGGAGGCATGTGTTACCAAAGTAAGGCTAACCCCTCTGTTACCAAAGTAGTAGAAGTTAGAGCGAGAATGGCAGGTGCCTTAAGTGAGGGACTTCAATGCCTGTGTGGTTGCACAAGGAGTATATGAGTGCGCCTGTGATGAAAAGCAAGATGAAAAAAAGATTGCAAAGGCACTTTTAAGTGAGTTAAAAGTGAACAATTAAAAAAAACAAGCTTCACAAGACACGGTGGCTTCATATTTTGTCAATACTGCCGGTAAAGTGAAGGGGGTTACCCCCTAAAAATATGGCAGGTTAAAGGTCAACCTTGCTGTTTTTTTCAGGATTAAGCTATAAGCAGAAGGAATTTCCACTAGCTGCTAGGCTAAAGTGCATAGGTGTAACTGCAGCACAATGCTGTCCATCCCAGCTGAGAACAGAAAAATGTCATTCCCTTCCTTACCGTATATTATGTTAAATGCTACCTGTAGATAGCACAGATACTCAAGCCAAGAAATAATTGGTAAAAATCAGACACACAAAAGAAATGCCACATATATATAATAGACTGTCAATCCTCCTCTTGTGCAAAGATGAAGTGACGATAAAACTTAGACGACCACCAATGATGACATATGCACATGATGTCATCACCGTGGAATTGTTCTGTCACCGCCGTATTGCCTTGACGCTGTTTTAGTCACAGCTCTATGTGCATGCAACCTTAATTTGGAGTTCAATGTCACCTTTTTGTGTTCACTCACCATCACAATTCCTTTTCATGCTATGCTGGGACCATGATAGATCAATTACATTGTTATATAATTTAAGTAATGGGAGTGCTCAAACTATTACATATTCATGGAGACCAGTCCTGTAACGTCTTTACTGAACCACCAGAGGGAGTCAGAATTTACCCTTTAGTGTGTAGTTACCATTCATGACCAGTTTTTAAATAGATTTTATAAGGGTCAATATATTTGGTTGCTAGAGTACACTGTGTGCAAAATTATTAGGCAAGTTCTATTCCTGAGAATTTATTGTATTGTACTGTAACAAATGCATTGCTATCAGTCAATCAGAAATGTTAATAACCCTCAAATCAGAATATTTAAGAAAGGAAAAGTGAGTTTTGGCTTTCTCAATAGAATACCTGTGTGCAGAATTGTTAGGCAACTATTGGTGTGCAGAATTATTATGCAACTAAATGGAAAAAACTAAAATTTTCCCATCTCACTTGTTTATTTTAATTTCTTTGAGTAAGAATAAAACACAAGATGTACAAATAAACACTATTGACATTTCAATAAATATTCAGTGACCAATATAGCCACCATTCTTTTCAATAACTGTAATGAGCCTTCCATCCATGGAATCTGTTAATGTAAATGATTAACCTCCCAAACACTGTAAAAATCTCACGTTTAAGATGGGCCCACAAGTTCTCAATGGGGTTTAGGTCAGGTGAAGAAGGGGGCCATGTCATTATTCTGTCTTCTTTAAGGCCTTTGCTGGCTAGCCACGCTGTCAAATACTTGGATGCATGTGATGGAGCATTGTCCTGCATAAAAATCATGGCCTTCTTGAAGGATATAGACTTTTTTCTGTACCATTGCTTGAAGAATGTATCTTCTAAAAACTGGCAGTTGTTTTGGGAGTTGATTTTAAGTCCATCTTCAACTCGAAAAGGTCCAACTAGCTCATCCTTAATAATAGCAGCCCATACCAGTACCCCGCCTCACCCTTGCTGGCGTCTGACTCGAAGTGGAGCTCTGTGCCCATTAGAGATCCAGCCACAGACCCATCCATCTGGTCCATCAAGAGTCACTCTCATTTCATCAGTCCATAAAACCTTTGCAAAATCTGTCTTCAGATATTTCTTGGCCCAGTCTTGACGTTTAAACTTATGAGTCTTGTTAAGTGGTGGTCGTGTTTCAGCCTCTCTTACCTGGGCCACGTCTCTGAGCACTGAACACCTTGTACTTCTGGACACTCCAGGTAGGTTGCATTTCTGGAGTATGGCGGCACCGGAGGTTAATGGGTTCCTGGTAACTTCACGTTTAATTCTTCTCAAGTCTCTAGCATTTAATATGCATCTTTTTTTCTCCACACGTTTCTTGCGACCCTGTTGACTATTTGCAACAAAACGTTTGATTGTTCGGTGATCACGCCTCAATATCTTTGCTACTTCAAGAGTGCTGCATCCCTCTGAAAGGCATTTTACAATTTTCGACTTTTCAGAGTCTGTTAAATTTCTTTTTTTTCCCATTTTGTCTGAGGTAAAGAAGCTGCCTAATAATTATGCATACCTTGATATAGGGTGTATAGGGTGTATACACATCACCTGATAATGTTTAAATCAAATTAGCATTTAAGTTTCTATAGATTGGAATTGGAAAATATGCATGAAAATGACGATAAGGTCAAAAATACTCACTTGCCTAATAATTGTGCACACAGTGTATTGAGTACATTTCAGCATGTGACCT
>JAQOOF010000836.1:0-17000 GCA_029931835.1 Etheostoma nigrum | reverse complement strand
GCGACGCATTTCTGCCAACTAACGGCAGCATCTCCTGAGGAGGGATAACAAGGATCTGATTCTGCACACAACAAAAACAAGAATACAAAAATAAACATGTTACACTCTTTCCAAGACTCTTTTTAATTTTATGTTCTATATTGTTTTCACACGTCACTGGGACATTGCTGCAAATACAGCTGCTTATCAGCATGGCGAGAGAATTGGACTGTATAGCTCTACTGGCGCTGCCTCTGTCGGGTCTCTGGGACCCGGGGCAGAATGCTCTCGGGTCTCTGAGACCCGGGGCACAATGCTGCCGGGTCTCTGGGACCCGGGGCAGAATGCTCTCGGGTCTCTGGGACCCGGGGCAGAATGCTGTCGGGTCTCAGACCGTAATGCGGTTGTATTTTTCTACTACCGCGGCATCGGCCTTCGGGTCTCTGGGACCCGTCCTGCATTAAACGGCGTATCTCTGCTGCCACGGCATTGGGCCAGAATGCGATTGTATTGTTCTTCCACTTCCGTGCCAGCGGTTCTATTGTATTTTGTGTTGTATTGTATGAAAGGGGGGAAAAATTAAAAACAAAACAAAATGCTTGACCTCTGTCGGGAGAGAAATTTCTTCTATAGCTGCAACTTGGATCCAAGTTGCAGCTATAAAAGGATTTTTTTGTTTGCCTAATCTGCATTTATTTTAGAGACGTACATATATTTTTAAATATTAAAAAAAAAACAAATATTTTATTTGTTAGCATGATAGTTGACGCAAGCTTTTACTTTGAAAAGTAAGAGAGATTGTATTTTAATCCAGATGCGATCTTTTATTTTGAAAAATAGAAACTCGGGGATGGCAGAAGGATTTTTTTTAGTTTGCCTATAATCTGTATTTATTTTATAGACGGACATATATTTTAAGTGTTTTTTTCATCAGTATTTTGTCTGCATTTAGACATATTTTTTAAAAGTATTTTATTCATTTGTATGATTGCCGTTACTGTTCAGTCAAATATATATATATATATATATAAAAAGTATTTTATTAATTAGCATGATAGTTGATGCAGGTTTATTTTATTCCAGACAATAGTTTGCATTTATCTTGTCAACACAACCATAACATTCAGAAATCAGCAAACTATGTGTATGGCAAAATTGTTACTTTAACAGTTTTTAACGTTTTTCAATTGATTGCAACAAATGTGGTCACGAATTTACCCCTGACTCCATCTGGAAAATTATTCGCGATTTCGTATTTTTGACCCTCTGAATTTACCGTTGGACACACCTCCCCATGAGACGAGACCGCATGAGACGGGACGGATGACATGGGACGCTCCAGGCCGCAGCCATATACTCTTGCTACCCCTCGGTCTTAATAAGAATTGGGACACCACTAGGTCCCGCGTGAACGCGCAAAACCAAGGGGAAGGGGTAAGGGGTAGGGGTAAGATAGAGAAATGAGATTCAGCCCAGACCCGTCGCTATGGGCGGGCCATAGGGGGCCGGGCCCGCCCCCAAAAATGCTTGTGCCCCCCCACTTGAGGCACAGATCTCTTTAAAAAATACAGTAATTTTATATTATCATAGTTGCTAATATGGTCTTGCATTCTTTTTTATCATTAAAACATTAATATATAAAGAAACAATGGTGTGATTTTGTTTGATTGATGGGAATCTACACTGCAACAGCCTATGACGGCCTTACTAAAAAGAACGTTAGGTTACGTACGTGACGTTGCCTACGTCCATGTAGCCACTCAACAGTTACCGCGAATTTTTAAAAACTGGATGAGTTTTCGCTTACTCGCTTCAGATCATAGACACTATATAAGAAGATGGATATCCGTAAGTGGTTGAAAAGCCCACCAACAGCCTCTGCCACAATTGAAACGCCACCGACGCCTGATGTTGGAGAAGGAGACCCTGGACGACAGACTGAGCCTGATGCTAGCTCCTTGCCCTAACTTTAGGAGCTTCCACAGCAATGTGTGAAAACTCATTTTCCACGCTCAAAAGCGTCTTCTCAGACCATCGGCGCAGTATGGTGCACAAACGCAAGGCCCAGCTGATTCAGCTTGCTTTTGAAAAGGACCTCACTCACAAGTTTAATTCCGAGTGGAAGGACACTTTGACGAGGAGGTTCTGCTCGGAGAAACGCCGCCTCCCGCTCTCGACAGGAGGGACTCTGGAGAGAGTACCGGTAGGTTCAAAGTGTGTGTGTGTGTGTGTGTGTGTGTGTGTGTGTGCATGTCTCATGGCAATGCATATATCTCTGTTGACTGCTTTAAAATGCAATGTTTGAGAGATGCTACTGGTGTTACATCTAATATGTTGTATAGTCAAGTGTTTTATGGATATTCATAAAATTACTTCTATGTAATGTGGTGTAGGCTATAGGCTATCATATTGCTGTTGGTTATGTTTAACGTGATGATTACGTGCTGCGCAAATAGAGTATACAATTATTTTAAGTATACGTACTGTAGGCTAATAATAAGTGTGCCCTCCCATGCATTTCATATGCCCCCCTTAAGACTGAGGTCTGGCGACCGGTGTGATTCAGCCTAAATCATAAACCTACTATTTGCTTTAACAGCTAGCCTGCTCTCACCTTTAGTGTTTTTTTTTAATAGTTGTTTAATGACTTAGTCGAATTGTAATATTAAAATCATGTTTTATTCATACATTACTTTTGAGAACAGATCACCAATTCAAATAGCTGTGGCAGGGTGCTCCTGTGTGGCTGGAACCGCTCTCTGCAACCACAGTGTTAACCACTACTGTATCCAACCACAAAGTACTCTATTGGCGGTTTTCCACTGCGTGGTATCTACTCGACTCGCCTCTACTTGCCTTTTTTGGGTTCCATTACGAAAAAAATTCCCTGGGACCTGCTACCAGGTACTTTTTTTAGTACTACCTCAGTCGAGGTTCTAAGCGAGCTGATGCAATACCAAAAGGTGACGTGGAAACCCGCAGGCTACTGGTTGGTCGGATCACTGCGTTGTTAGCAGACAAGAGTGCGGAGTGTGTGTCCGGAACAAACGCGACATTTAAAAAAAAAAAAATTATCTACTCTCGGCACTATTCTCACTTTCCAACTGTTCAATATTAAGGGCTATATATTAGGGGATTTATGTTGTTTCCAATATTGCACACTGTTACTTTAAAAAAACAAGACAATATATCAAAGAAAAGTTTTTATTTAGCTATTCAAGTAGCGCATCAAACCCTCCCGTCCAAACTCCTGTTTTTTTTAGCGGTGATTTTAGTTGCTTCCTTTAGCTTCTTTTGAAACAAAACATTGGCGAGTAGCCGACGTGCTGTTGTGAATCACGTTGAAAATTACGTCATCACGCGTAGCTATGGTAACCAGCCACGCTGAGGCGTTACTCAATCTGCAATGGAAAACGGACAGAGAATGCGTCGAACCGAGTAGAGGCGAGTCAAGGCGAGTCGAGTCGAGTTGTTACCTGTAGCGTTAGACATTCTTGCAGCAGTCTCACGATAAAGCAGCCACCAAAGTGGTTAGCTAGCACTCATAGCACCTATGTGCACGGGAGGAAAAATGACAGACCACCATCGTCTCTTTGGTCTGGGAAACTGACCGTTTATTTAGCGCACATGTTCTCAATAGCACCACCCTGTGCACGCAGACACACGTTACAATACGTCACCACGCAAGCACGTCAACATGGCTTTGCTACCCATATCATCAAATATGCTTAACACTCCCACTCAAAGACATGTTTACAGCTCTCTATAGTGGTAAACAAACAAAAAAAAATATATGTATGCTTACTCCAAAATAAAACATCCAACATATTGGCAGTAGTCTACAAACTTCAAAACATTTACATTTTGACAGTTGACATTACTCTCCAAACAAATATCCCTTGAACTTCTCGAACTTTACCTTTTTCACTGGCTTGGTAAGAACATCAGCTACCATGTCTTCAGTAGGGCAATATTCTATAGATATTTTCCCTTCTGTGTGTGCAGACCGTACAAAGTGGTACTTTATATCTACGTGTTTGCTTCTCTGTCTGCATACTGGGTTCTTAGATAAAGCTATCGCCCCCTGGTTGTCTTCATATATCTTGACTGGTACATGCTGGTTACTACTATCTATTCCTTTAAGTAGCTGTACAAGGTACATACTCTCTTGAGTTGTGGCTGCTAGTGCCATATACTCAGCTTCACAGGTGGATAGTGCAACCGTAGGCTGTTTCCTACTCTTCCATGATATAACTGGACCATTCTCAGTTAGGCTGAAACAGTATCCAGTTGTACTCCTCCTATCACTTACATCGGATGCCCAATCAGCATCACTGTATCCCTCAAGTTGTAGGCTCTCCTCACATTTCTTGTAGTGTAACTCTTGATCTCTAGTACCCTTTAAGTACCTCAGTAGGTGTTTTGCTGTAGCCCAATGCTGTTGCTTTGGTTCTGCTAGGTGTTGTGATAGTTTACTAACAACCCAGCTCAGGTCAGGTCTGGTACATGTCATAATGTAGATCAAGCTACCTACCATCTCTCTGTATCCTGTTGAGTCAATGACTTCACCCTCACTGTCAAAGTTTAACTTTTGCTCAGATGGGGTGGCTCTCGGTTTGCATTCAGACATTCCAAATTTTGCTAATATCTTTTCTATGTGTCTCTTTTGGGTCATTTTGATCTCTCCTTCACGCTGTTCAAAGTCAATACCCAGGAAGTGTTTAAGTGGACCCATATCTTTCATCTTAAACCTTCTCTTCAGCATGTCTTTTACCTCACTGAGTAAGTTGTTGTTACTCGCAGCTATGATTAAGTCATCTACCCATACCAACAAAATCACTTTCTCGTTATCAGATTCTCTGCCGTAGACACAATGATCAGCATTATTTTGTACAAAATCATTCTTTGTTAGGTGGTCATGCAGTAACATATTCCAGTTACGCCCGGACTGTTTTAAACCATACAATGACTTATTGAGTTTGCACACTAAATGTTCTCCTGTCTTTGACTTGATCTCAAAACCTTCTGGTTGTTCCATATATACCTCACAGTCCATTGGAGCATGGAGGTAAGCAGTCTTCACATCCATTTGATGCAGGGTAAGGTCCTCCTGTACAGCTACCTGCATCAGTGCTCGGACAGAGGTCATGTTAGCTGTCGGTGAAAAAGTCTCTTTATAGTCAATCCCTTCTACTTGAACATATCCTTTTGCGACATATCTTGCTTTACAAGTCTCAGATCCTTCTGGGCTCTCTTTCACTGCATATACCCATCGACCTCCCACTGCTTGTTTGCCTCTTGGCAGTGGTGTCAGAGTGAAAGTCTCATTCTCTGTCAAAGAGTTCATCTCCTCTTTCATTGCGCCCATCCACATTTTTGACTTCTTAGAGTCCATAGCCTCTCTAAATGTTTTGGGTACACCATAAGCCACTCTGTAGAAATAATCTACATTTTCACTTTCGACATTGTTGTACTCAGCCTTACACTGGTAGTCCTTTAAGTATTCTGGTACCTTTTTCTGTCTCGTAGGGTACCTCCTTTCTCCATGTTCTCTTTGAGTACTGTCTGTCTGGGTCAGACCTGCCTCAGCAGTTTCCTCAACACTAGACTCTTTACTCTGTTTCTCCTGACCCTGGGTGACTATCTTTGGTGGTGTATGTTCATAATTCTCAAGGTCATCCCTCATGCCACAATCTGTCTGTGTCTGGCTATCTGTGCTGACCTTGGGGATGAATTTCACCAGCCTATGTTTAAGGACTTTTCCTGTCTCAGGATAGTACACGTTATATGCCGGACTGTATTTATCATAGCCAACAAAGATCCCCTTTTCACACCTAGAATCCAGCTTCTTCTTATCCTGTTTATACACGTAGCATTCAGAGCCAAATATCTTCATGTGAGAAAGATTAGGTATTTTACCTGTGAAAACACAGTAAGGTGTCTGCTCTAGTCGCTTACTGTAGCACCTGTTGCGGATTTGGGCTGCTGTCTGTACAGCATATGTCCATAATTGCTTTGGGAGGTTACTCTCCAATAGCATGCATCGTGACATCTCAAATAGGGTTCTCCAACCTCTCTCGGCAGTTCCGTTCTGATGAGGTGAGTAGGGTGCACTTGTCTCGTGCCTTATCCCGTTACTCCTAAGTAAAGACTGGAACTCTTGCCCGGTATACTCTGTGCCATTATCAGACCGTATGCACTTTATCTTTCCATATGGGGCTACATCTGCTATGAATTTTTCTGTAGCTTTTGTTGCGTCACTCTTGGCTTTGATAAAGTATGGAAAAATCATCCCACTGTAATCATCAGTAAATGCTATTGCATACCTGTATCCATCTTTATCTGCTGGTTCTATAGGGCCGCATAGGTCTGTGTGTACTAGCTCTAGTACAGCTGTAGCTTTAGCATCTGCCTGTCTGTTTCTGTTTTGTGTGAATTTTCCCTGTGTGCATATTTCACAGTGTTGATTGGACCTGTCATGTTTCCCTTTTATCGACATCCCTTTAACAACCTTTTCTAATTTTGCAACATCATCAAAATTACAATGACCAAGTATCCTATGCCACGTTTGAATGTCATGACAACCATACACTTCATCAACATTTTCATTTTCTACTGTGCTAAGGTAATACAGCCTACCATACACATCCATTTTGAACTTGGTGCCATCTTTGTGGAACAGCCAGTTATCACCGTCCTTGAAGTGGACTTCTGCACCGTTTGCTGTTGCCGCTTTCACTGAAAAGATGTTTTGTGGAAACGATGGGATGTAGAGTGCTTGCTTGAGCCTCGTTTTCACTCGTCGTCCCTCACTGTCCAACATGTAGAGTTCGGCGTCTCCCCTCATTTTCGCCATTCCGCTCACCTTGGTTCCGTCTGCCAGCTCGATGACGTGGTCCTCGGGTTTGAAACTCTCGTCGACTGTTTTGAACTTTGTGGCGTCGTTGATCATGTGTGTTGTAGCGCCGCAGTCGACCATAAGACCCTTCTTATTCCCTCTTTGTGTGGAACAGTCACTCAGCTTGAAGAAACAGAAAGATGTAGGCTCTGCCTCCGTCTCTCCGTCGGCTTTCTTCACATGGTCACGGCCTCGACCTCGACCGCGCCCTCTTCCGCGCTGTAAAGCGTCCCATTTTCGTTCCTCTTTTCTCGCCTGGGATTCATCAGGACATGTCCTGGCCATGTGTCCCTTTTTACCGCACGTGTAACATTTGACCTCAGCCAGGTCCATTTTCTTTACTCTTCCTCTTCCACGCGACCTCGTTGCCCCGCTAGTCTTCATCACATTGTCTTCTTCTACATTCACGTCACTCCTCCCATATTTTTCAGTACTTTCATAACTTCGCAGTTTTGTTTTAAACTCGCTGAATGTTACAATATCATTTGTCTGGGTGACGTGCACGACGAACGGCTTGTATGAATCTGGTAGCCCCTTTACTACCATGGCTATTTGAAGTCCATCACTAATACGTTCATCTGCTCTTCTTAATGACGTGAATATAGTCTCTGCTCGGATAATATAGTCAGTGACCGTTTCATTGCTAGCCTTATGGAGCGAGGAAAGTTCACAATACAAACTTACAACACGGGGTTTGTCCTTTCCCGCATAGTGCTCCCGGAGAATCTCCAATGCTCTTCTTCCATCGCGTTTGGCATCCCTCATTACCAGTGACAAACTCTTGTTGTCCAGACATTGCACTAGCTCTGCATATGCCTCTCCGTTCTTTGCCTCGTCTTCCGCGAGAGCCACTTCGTCTTCCTCATCTATCTGCGGGTCCTCCAGGATAACCTCTCTGAGGCCACGCAACTCCATGTGCGCGAGGAACCTCGTTTCCCAGAGTTCGTAATTTTTCTCATCACCGTCGAATAAGAGTCTGAACCACCTTTGGCCTGCATGACTGGGCCCATAACCTGTAGCGTTAGACATTCTTGCAGCAGTCTCACGATAAAGCAGCCACCAAAGTGGTTAGCTAGCACTCATAGCACCTATGTGCACGGGAGGAAAAATGACAGACCACCATCGTCTCTTTGGTCTGGGAAACTGACCGTTTATTTAGCGCACATGTTCTCAATAGCACCACCCTGTGCACGCAGACACACGTTACAATACGTCACCACGCAAGCACGTCAACATGGCTTTGCTACCCATATCATCAAATATGCTTAACATTACCATCAAAGGAAAAACGCCATATGTTGCAACTGAAAGCAGTACTGCCTTTCCTGAGCTGCACAGAAACTGAGCAGTGATGGCATAAACCACAAAGACTGGTAAGTACTTAAGAACTAATCACAAATTGTTGATGTTTAATTTATTTTTGGACATAAACGCTACCCATCTTGTTTCAAAAGCACAATGAAGACAAAACAAGACCATCATTACCACATCTATTTATTAGGGTTTTGCTTCGCTCTCTCATCCCTTCCTTGTGTTCCCAGTTTTTCCTTTCCCTGCTGTTTCTGTCAATCTTGTCTGTTTAGTCCTCTGTGTGTGTTTTTTTGTGGGCGTGTCCTAGCCTGGCTCGTCACCACCTGCATTGCACCTGTGGCTTATCACTCATCACTCTAGCAGTTAAATAAAACTGGTTCAGCTCTCACTCGTTGCCAGTTTGTCTGCTTACCTTTCTTGGTATTTTGCGCCACCCACGCTGTATATTTTGTTGAGTATTTCTGTGACATTTACTAACGACCTATTCTCCGTCTGTCACAGTTTATTCCGTGTGAAAAATAGCTGCCCGCCTGCCTGCCCAAAGACTCACTTGACTGTTTGCTCTTTTGCCCTCCAGCCTGTCTGTCCGCCCTGACTGCTCTCTGACACACTATTCGCTTCAAACCTGGAATTCATTGCAACCTCCCCAACCCTTTGGCTCTCCCTGTGCACTCAAATAAATTCTGCCTGTTCACTCAACCGTTGGTGTCCGCATCTGAATCCTTTCCAGTGACGTGCAGTCAGGGTAGGCAAGCTAGGCACTGTCTACCCTGCCAAAATTCAAGCATAAAAATGTTTATTAAATAAATGTATTTAATAAACTTGTATTTGTATTTTTACTGTTTATTCTTGTGATTTATATATACGGCTGTGGCTCAGTGGTAAAGCGGTTGCCTGCCAATTGGAAGGTTGGTGGTTCAATCCCCGGCCCTGCAGTCCCATGTCGAAGTGTCCTTGGGCAAGACACTGAACCCCGAGTTTCCCCCGATGCTGTGTCATCGGAGTGTGAATGTGTGTGAGTGTTTATCTGATGAGCAGATGGCACCTTGTACGGCAGCCTCGGCCACAGTGTATGAATGTGTGTGAATGGTGAATGGTTCCTGTACTATGTAAAATGATATATATATATATAGTTACGCATAATCAAATGGTAGAATAAGCTGTGCTTTTACTGTCCATTCAAGCCATAAACCAATGTTGCGCATGCGCACTTCGATCCCGTATTCTTTAACATGTACGGCAAAAAGCACAACTCTGCTGTGCTTTTGCACGTAAATGTGTTATGTCAGTAATCATCTCCGTTACATATCAAACATGGACCAATTAAAATCGAGATATTACTGGCCCTTTGCGTAGCTGACGTCATTACACCAGCTACGTTGTAAGTGCAATCCCCGCGAAATTCAAAGTCAAAATGACAGCAGCGGTGTCCGCCGATATCACAGCGGTGAGGAATTTCTCTAAACTCGATTTTAATTCAAAAAAAGAACTAATAGCAAGATGGAGGTCTACGCCAGCCTTAGATGGACTACTGCAGCAAAAGGGACAAAAACTCGTCCGATCGTTTCAAACTGACTGGTTTGGAAGAAAAGATGTGGCTACGTGGCTGTGCTAACAGTCAGCGGCGGGACCTCTACGGGGTCCTGGGATCTGAACAGTTAGCGGCGGGACCTCTACGGGGTCCTGGGATCTGAACAGTCAGCGGCGGGACCTCTACGGGGTCCTGGGATCTGAACAACCTGCCCGCAGCATGAAAAACCGTCAGCTCATATAATACCGGTGTCATGCCAATGTACTTATCCCCGCCAGGATTTGTATCCCCTGGCCGCGGGAGCGCGCATGCACACAGAGCGGAGATTCTGCTGCCCTTCGAATTGTTTAACTGCTGCACTTTGAATTTACCTCTTAAATGGAACAAATAGCGACGTGGAAGACTCGACAGGGTTTTCCATAGTAACATGGGTCTCAGTTAACTACATAAATACGTGTATTTGTCTGTTACATTAAGGCGACGTGTCAAATGTTTATAGCGTCGTTAAATATTATGGACTGATAGGCGTATCCTCCCTGTCCTCTAACATGATTTCTGTTTTAATTTAGTTTAATATGGCTTTTCAATTAAACACTTTTTCACCTGTCTACCATATGAGTTACATAGGAGGTACTCAAAATATTAGGCCGTTTATCACCTGATATTTTGTGTATCCCATCCCTAACATTGGAAGGGTCTGTCCTGTCATCATGGGTGTTATTTTTTGTGTTTACTAAGTCACAATAAACAACCTGACACAATTTGGAGAGGTTTGCTGTTGTTTATCAAAAGTTACATAGGGGATACCAAAAATATCAGGCCGTTTTTTACCTGATATTTTGTGTATCCCATTCCCTAACATTGAAAGGGTCTGTCCTGTCATCATGGGTGTTATTTTGTGTGTTTAATAGGTCACAATAAACAACCTGACACAATTTGGAGAGGTTTGCTGTTGTTTATCAAAAGTTACATAGGGGATACCAAAAATATCAGGCCATTTTTTACCTGATATTTTGTGTATCCCATTCCCTAACATTGAATGGGTCTGTCTTGTCATCATGGGTGTTATTTTGTGTGTTTAATAGGTCACAATAAACAACCTGACACAATTTGGAGAGGTTTGCTGTTGTTTATTCACAATAACAAGTACTTGTTAAAAAAGTATGATTATATATAGTGTTAGAAAACAGACAAGGCTTTACAAAAATAATGAACAACATCACCTAAAACAAGTCTAAAAGAACGGCTGTTAAGGCCCTCAAAAATGCAATTAAAGTGCATAATAACAATAATAATAATAATAATAATATTTATAATAAGTGATTTTAATAGAGCTTCCTGACAATGTCAGTGCTCGGGCACTAAATATAAATAAAAGGTATGTACATTTTTGTACATCTTTGTAGTAAAATTGTGTTGACTACACACATGCACAACAAAAGAATGATCCCTCTGTTGGTGGGCTTTTAACGCACAAGTGATGGAACCAACGGCAGCAAAGATAACATTGAATCTGAAAAAAAATATGTCATTAGTGAGAAGTTATACATTTTCATTCATGTGTTACAGAGCTAATGTTTATATACATTTTTACGGTTAATGATTTTGTTACCCAATTAGAGTCTGACTCATGCTCCACCTCCCCACAATAGTGGCATGTCTCTGTCAGGTCATCTGTTGAAAGGAAAAACTGAAAACGGCAACCCTGTTTATTTTCGTCATGTATGTACATTGTTAAAATTCTGACAACTTCATATTGTATTTTGACAGCTACTGTAAGTGTTTCTTTCATTTACCAATACATCCCATTCAAACATAATACTTACCACTCTCTTGGAGGAGAGTCATGGCAATTTGCATCCTGTACTGATTGATGTCCTGTTGACATGCAGGGAAATCCACTTCTCCTTTTAAAAGAAGCTCTGCAAACTAAGAAAAATGACATTATAGAGTTTTCAAAGTAAATTGTTAGTAACAAGGAATCTATATGATGCATTACAGAGCCAAATCAGTTGTCAATGAACAACATTTCTAAGTCATTGGTTGTCTTAAAAACAATTTATTGTTTAACATTTGTAGAACGTACTTTCAGGGCAAATACCCCACAAGAGGTGGAGTCAGACTGTTCAGGATGCTGGATTGTCTCACATCTCCACCTTGAGACATTGCATCCCTTTTTTCGCATGAATGCCCTGAAGACAACATTAAAAAACGGTTTAATCATTAATGTTGGCAGTGCGGCATGCAAATTCTAAGATATACTGTGTATTTCATGTATTTATTTATTTTATGTCCACTGTCATTTCTAATTGAAAGTGGACATCAGACAATAAAATTGTTAATGTTTAGCAACCCTTACCTTGTTGTTTCCAAACAAATTTTGAGGTCCTTTTTGGACTCCCCCAGTGGATCCAAGAATATGGACTTCTTGTCTTTTGGGTATATGACCTTCATAGTTAAAAAACAAGCATTTGAAAAAATAAGCAATTCAGTTTTCCTTGACATGAATGTTTTGGCAGATTTATGATCTTTAGAAATAATTTTACCGCTAGTGTCCTGTGGTGATGGTCATTAATAATGCCCACAACAATGTTGTACTCCAGGGGTTTCATCTAAAATTGAACAAAAGAAATGTTGGAATGAAGAGTGCAACTTCATGCAGGATTGCAACCATTCATTCTTATTTGTCTGTCTATATTACTCTCAACTGCTTTCTTATCAGCTGATTGTGTGTTAACCTTTCTTAATGAAACGTTGTTACAGAGACTATGTTGCTGAAAAAAAATACTATTACTTATATTTTAAGTAACTCCAAAAGTTTTGTTGTTTATATCATTGAGTTCATTAGAGTACATCCATGAGATTTATGATACCAATGCTGACCTTGAGTCTTGGAGTCCCCCTGTTCCAGATCGCAGCCATGGCAAAGGAGTCTATAAATGCTGCCTTTCCTGTGTTTTTACTATTATAGTTACGCACCAATACTGCCAGATGTGCATTGATTAACTGTGAAGAAATATTAAACATATTGTTTTTCAAGAAAATGTGTTGATAGCTCTATAGCTGACATACAAATTAGCCTATATACTGTATATCATTTTCAAAAATGTGCACAATTTTTAAATTATATTATCTCACCTCACTTTCCAACTCCATGTTGGGACCAGTGTTCTTAATGTCCCAATAAAACAATTTATATGCCCCTATTTTGGAGAGCAGGACATGGGCATCCCGTCCCGCCCAAGCATCCTGTACATCTGTAAAAAAAAAACATGTAAAAATAAAGACGTGTTGACTACAGAGACAGGACAGACAAGAACATTATTTGTTTGAACATTGAAAATTGAAATACAATACTTACATTTCTTAGCTATAGCTTCATTATATTGTGCTTCTGATGTTGCAGACAGTGGAGCTGCTGGTCTGCTGAGTGGCTGCGGCTGGTGGAGATGTGGTCTGCTGGGTGGCTGCGGCTGGTGGAGATGTGGTCTGCTGGGTGGCTGCGGCTGGTGGAGATGTGGTCTGCCGGGTGGCTGCGGCTGGTGGAGATGTGGTCTGCTCAGTGGCTGCGGCTGGTGGAGATGTGGTCTGCTGGGTGGCTGCGGCTGGTGGAGATGTGGTCTGCTGGGTGGCTGCGGCTGGTGGAGATGTGGTCTGCTGGGTGGCTGCGGCTGGTGGAGATGTGGTCTGCTGGGTGGCTGCGGCTGGTGGAGATGTGGTCTGCTGGGTGGCTGCGGCTGGTGGAGATGTGGTCTGCTGAGTGGCTGCGGCTGGTGGAGATGTGGTCTGCTGGGTGGCTGCGGCTGGTGGAGATGTGGTCTGCTGGGTGGCTGCGGCTGGTGGAGATGTGGTCTGCTGGGTGGCTGCGGCTGGTGGAGATGTGGTCTGCTGAGTGGCTGCGGCTGGTGGAGATGTGGTCTGTTGGGTGGCTGCGGCTGGTGGAGATGTGGTCTGCTGGGGGGCTGCGGCTGGTGGAGATGTGGTCTGCTGGGGGGCTGCTTGCTGGGTGGCTGTGGCCAGTGGGGCTGCAACCTGCTGGGGAGCTGTTGTAGCTTCCATTGGAGCGTTGCGTTTGTTTTTATCGCCCCAGTGTGGCACTCTGGGTTTTTCCTTAATCTAATGTTTAAGATGGTCGATGTTAATTTTTCGCAGGAGTGCTCCATTTTCGTCCTGCAGGTCAGCACTTTTATGTTCGATTGCCATTATTATAAATGGCCCTACAAAATTTGCCTCCAATTTCCCACCCTTCCTTTGTTGGCTCCTAATGTTTTGCCTTAAAACGCTGTCCCCAACTTTGAAGATTGTAGTATTGTCAGTAGGTTTTCCTTTTTTGTTGTTTTTTCGTGTCCCTTGGCCAGGCTGTTTTTAATTCAATTGTTTTGATTAAATGTTTTCAAAATTATTTGACTAACATTTTAAAAGACTTTAAAAGGCCTTTTAAAGTTTTTAGATGAACTAACCTTTATTGGGGTGTACTCTGTAGGCTTTTTTATTCTTATTGTAGCTGCCTGGCATGCAGAGCATTGGGAAACCTGAAAATTATAAAGCAAATCATAGTTTAAATAATAGGAAAACATTTTTCAGAAATAATTCGAAATTTATAGACAAATAACACCAATGAAATGACAAGCTTTGTTATAGAATAATATATGGTTAATTTGTATTGTTGACTTACCCACTTGTTGATATCAACTGCCATCCCAGGCCAGTAAAATCTGCGGGATATGCTCTCCCTTGTTTTTGTCTGGCCACAGTGTGCCCCCATAGGGCTGGCATGAAAGTCAACAAAAATTTGGTCTGCCTCACCAGCACCACAGACCACTTTTGTTTTCAATGTTCTGGCAGTCCCTCTATAACGTGTGTAGTAGAGCTCGTCGCCTAAATGTCGACAAAAAACAAGCTTACAAATAGATTTACGATAAAAACCTAATACACCTGTAACTACGTGGTAATCACCATGGCACTGGTGCAAGCTTGAAAAAGTATTTGCACATGCAAATATAAATTCATATTTTTAAAAATAGACCTATAGAAATACATCCTACACATGACTTTCTTTGCAATGCAAGTGTAAGTGATATAAGGTTAAACATGTTTCATCAACAGCAAAAATATGTAACCTAAACATTTTTTTTGCTATAAACCTGATTAAGCCACAATGCTTTAAGCTTTAACCCGTATCCTAATAATGGGGCAATGGATCCGAGTAGGCTATGTAGGCCTTCACCACTGTTATTACAACATTATATCGGCCCTTACTTGTTAACTAGCGGGAAATTGTCAAAGAAAGTTTCAAACTCAAAATAAATTTATATTAACCTACCTTCAACATCATAAAGGCCCGCTTTTCTTCTAAGAAGGAACTTTTCTGTCTGTGACAAGTTTGGTGGATACTGCTGATTTCACTTTGTAATTGACAATCCGTTGGTATTCTTTAGGATCCATTTTGAAGGATGTCTAATGCTGACAGTTAGTTTTGTGACTTGTAATCACCTTAGCCTCTGACCTCTGACGTCAGGTAACGTGACCATTGGGAATTGTAATTTGTTTGTTTTTAAACCTCTGAACGTTTCTTTTCTAATTATGATAATGAATATAGTCAGAAAAATTAAACTTCAGTCGCTATGGTAATGAAAAACAGAAATAAAACAAATGATGATGGACCTGTAAGGGGCATTTTCATTTTTTATTGGGTGTAGGACCCAAATTGTCCACAGGTGTCACTAGTATGCTTTTGAGTGATGTCTATTAAGGTAGGAACCTTTCAGTAAGTATTTGGTCATGTTTAATGACAAATCAAAATAGTACCGCTTAAGTTGAGGTCTAATAGTATCATGACAGCCAGTGTTGTGAAATATCCTATCATACATCTGACCATGTGCTAGAATTGGTCTCTAACCCTGCACATCTAATTATAATAATCATTATGTCAACATGTAATGAATACAAAAAGAGGTGGATTTTCTGTTTATATCAAGTTGTCATGACAAAGACATCCTCTGGTAATGTCAAGTTGTTGTAATCAAGACAACCCAAACAATGTCAACTTGTCATGACGAAAACCAAATGACCCTTTATGACAGAAGTCATAAACGTTTAGGACTCGTTTATAAGGTTTATGGCACATTCATGACAGTGTCTAGTCATAGGTATGACAGTGTCATGTCACGGTTATGTTGATACTGTCAAGAAATGTGTAACTTGGAACTTGGCATTTTTAAATCACTCAATTAAGTTTCTCTATGAGCTCTGGAAGGGTCAGAAACCTTTCACTTTCTCCTTCACCCAGCAACAGATTATAGAAATAAATGATTTATTTAATTTTAATTTAATTAAATTTTATCTGAATTGCTGAAACGTCTAAACTATAAAATTTAAATGTAGGCATTTATTTTTTCTACAGCTTCTTAAAGAAATAGTTCAGATTTTGTTGAAGTGGGTTTGTAGGTTTGTAGGGTTTGTTGTACAACGTACATGTGTGGAGGAAAAACACACACACACAGAACAGAAATATTCATCCAGAATCCTTCACGTCTGGCTAACATGTTAATGCTTTGATCTCCAGCTGTTGTGACAGCAGCAGGTCTTTGTCAGTATTTTTTTTTAATCCTTGTATTGTCCTCAAGTCAAATTTGACCCATTTAAAAAAAATAATCTTTATCAGTGAAGTGGGTTTCTTTCAAAAATTTTGAGAAAGATAACACTGATTGTTCCACACAACGCTCTTCACAAAAATAAATGAACGGCCCACTACTTTCTTTAAAACCTGTGTGTTAATTTTTGGGGGCAATTTTTGACCCCCACCTAATACACTCCACTACTGACATGAAAGGGGAGAGAGAGGGGGAATGACATGTAGCAATGGGCCACAGGTCGGAGTTGAAACCCGCGGGCGCTGGGTCGAGGAGTAAACCTCTAAATATGTGCTCCTGCTCTACCAGCTGAGCTAACCCGGCCAACTCTGTCAGTTTGAATAAGGCATTCTTATAAAATAGATCATCAGGATAAGTACCTGGTGCCATTATAATAATATAATTTCAAAGACTATTGTTCTGCCCTGGCGTTTGGGGCTATTACTCATAGCTACTGGAACTGAGTTTAAGATAACAAAACATAATTAAGCAGTTTGCTGGGTGTGTGATTGAGTGAGTGTTTCTAAAAAAAAAGTTAGGTGTGGGGCTGGCGGGGAATTGGTAAAGTTTTTTGTATTAAGGTATCTCCTCTGTCTGTACTGAACTAGAAGCTTAGCACCAACAAGAAGGCGAGAGGAGAGGTTGAGAT
>JAQOOF010000835.1:0-17000 GCA_029931835.1 Etheostoma nigrum | reverse complement strand
AATGTTTTCCTGGGAGGAAGGATAAGTCACACAGGTTCAAAAATAATTTATTAATACTGTAACAGACCATAAATTAGCTGATTATAAACATTGTAAGTATGAATTTAAACTCTGTTGGTGCATCATCATATATATCAAAAATAGCTTAACTGAAAACATCATCAGATTTCATTTCATACCTTTTGGCATTTGTTCGTCCGTTTCTGTGAGACATGAAGGTGAGAGTCCTGTGCAAAAATACGGGCTGAAAAGGAAAAGAATGAATCACTCATTCCATTCATTAAGTAGGCTGACTAGTCAATGCAAAGACTTTAACTCACTTACTGCAATCAAATTCCTAGTGCGGAGGAATCTGTATATCTGAGTTGGTTCTGAAAATAGAAAAAAAAGTGTTATTGTTATGTTTAGTTTGGACACGATCACACAGCCCCAACACATCAATACGTTTTCTGGATAACTTAGCAAAGTTTAACCAGGACCCCACTAAAATGAAACATGAGTACACCCACTAAAAGAGCTTTTCTTGTTTTACAGCTTCTGGTTTGTGAGGTCAACGCCTTAATCAGTCTGCTGTCACTTTCACTGTGTCAGCATCTGAGACTCTACACCATATTACTACTAACACATGTCAAAAGAAGGTGTGTTAACAGGTGGTAGTTGATTAGGCAAAAACACCTAACAACCAAAGAAAAACATGTTTAACAATTCATGTGTTTATTTATTCCATAATTGCTATGTAAAAAAAGTTAGCATTAGATTCGTTTAACTTTAGTTAAAACAAACAATATCCCGAACTCCTTATAGTGCCAGATAAACTATGAAAGCATGTCAACCAAAAGCAGTTATTGAAAAACAAAATACCGGTAAGTAACAGTGAAGTTAAGCGGGTAGCTAAACGTTTAAGTGCATGGGAAAGTTATTATCGTGTTACCAAACTAGAAAAATTGCATTACAAAGTAAAGAGTAGTGAAATCTCACTTTCAAAGGCCTGTAGGAACAGCTCATGGTCGGCCTGAATCTGCTCCATCTTCGGCTTCTTCACAGAGTTCATCATTGCTGATGAGGCGGGGTACACAGCGCCGTTAGCTTTGCAACTCGCCGCACTCATAATATGACCGGAGTTCTACGAGTAAAACAACAGCACATGCTAACACATAAATTATTACAGAACAAATGGTGTCAATACAACATGTTAGCTTAGCCAGTAGGCAAATACTACTAGCGTTAGCAGTCGAGCTAGTTAGCTCAGCTAAAAGCACGATGCTAACATGTTAGATAGCTTGGTATTTCAGCGTAGTATCAATTCGTTTAGTCAGACTACGATTACCAAAAATCCAAAAATCGGCATGTCGTAAATATTGTGCATATATAAAAGCAACCCACCCTGGCCGATGGCATTAATTTGTTAGCCTCGCTGCCTCCAGCACAAGCCTGGCAGACTCAACAGCAGAGACTCATGAAGATGAAGAGGAGACGACGAGACGCTGGCTACTTTGCTAGCAATGCTAGCATGGTTACTAGAAAAAACAAACCTCCGTATGTTTGAGGTTCCCCTGCTTTCATCTGTCACGAATATCGTTTGATATCGAAACTGGTTGGAGTATTTCGGATCAAATAATTGATTATTTATCTGTAATTTATTGTCGGTGTTGTTTCCTTCAATTTGTACTGAACAACAGAGCAGTAGTCAGGTGTCAGCCAATAGAAGATGGACTAAGATAATCTAGCGTTGTGATTGGCTGCTGATCTCCGGAGATGACATACAACCCGCTCTCGCTCTCTGCGATTTTGCGGGAAATCGAGTTTATCAGAATTATAATATGTTTATTAAACATAGCACCTTTTTATAGAAGAAAGTAAAAAAAAAAAGTGCTTCACAAGAGTAAAATTGGAAAATAACTCAAAAGACAATAAACACAACAATAATTAAAAATTAATGAAATAAAATTAGAAATAAAAACCGAAAAAAACACCATTTTTAAAAGCGTTAACAGAGACCACAGAACGCATGACAATAACAAGGGCGTTCCACAGTGTCGGACATATTTCTATGGTCGGAGCCACCACTTCAAAGGCACGCTCACTTGTTTTTACTCAAGTGCGAGGGACAACTAGAAGCCCTCGAGACCTACCTGTAATACTACCAGTATATATAATATAATATAATATAATATAATATAATATAATATTATCAGATATATTTCTTAAGACATATCAAGACAACCCTGCAGCTAAAACTCTCTTATTCATTTGAGACTTGAATATCATGACTGTACTTTGTTAAATTTATTTTATGAAAAAAAAACTATAGTCTGCAGTAAAGTCATTACACAGTCAAGAGCTGAAGTGCTTTAGTTAGTCCCAATACCACTGAAACTGAAATTCAGAACAGCATAAATTAGTACACTGTGCGTACAAAATATGTACAATTGATAACAAGACGGCAAATAATAAGAGGAAATACTCTGTCTAAGGGTTCGTCAGATATATTTCTGCAGCGACTTAGGACCTCTTCATTTTCCTAATTGTTTGAGTCCAATGACATTTTATTGTATTTTATTTGTATTAGGCATTAACCGAGTTGTTTTCAAATAGTAACATACATAATAATTATGAGATCGTGCCATTGAAAATCAGTTAAGATGATGTGTCTATGCCACCAAAGCATACAGTATGTGACTCCTAAATCAGAGGTTAACGTTAGCTGGTTTTAATTTGTTTTGCCCATTGACTTTAGGTTTCGCCATCGCTCACATTTAATCGTGTTTCCTGACGGAGCTATTTGCAGACGGAACCGGAAGAAGAGCGACGAATCACAACTTCCACACATGTGTGTAGGAGGGAATCAACTCAAGTGCTTACAGTCTCATGTTATTTCAGTATAAAGTTGACATTAATCATTTTAACATCACCAAATAAGACTAGAACGGCGGCGTCGACAAGATGGCGGAGATTGTTCAACATCGGATTGAGGAGAGAATTCCTGAGCTGGAGCAGCTGGAGAGAGTGGGTCTGTTCACCAAGAAAGAAGTCAAGTAAGACGAAATAAGACTTACCGAGTGTTTCCAGATGTGTTCGTTCAGTAGAAAAACACACCACTATACAAAGTGATTTCCTGTACATAGTGGAATTGATTTTGTCCCCACTCACCTGAGAAACGTCATTGGTTTTGTTTTCTTTTACTGTCTCGTTGACCTCAATACTACTGAAGAAATATAAACGGATTAAAAGAAACTCCAACCCTAAAATAAACTTAACACAATGTGTACTGTTTTTCATAAGGTGTTGAATAATGCAACAGCCTCCATAAGACATCTATGGGTGCATACTGTCATTTTATGATCCACAGCTAGAATCCCATACACACACACAGACATTCATACATACTGTACATACATACATAAATGGTCAGTTCATAATTCAGGCACAGTAGGCTAATTCAAGTTTTGATTCTCCCATTTCCATTTTAATGTTTACTTTTTCACTATTTCAGATCCATAATCAAGAGAGCAACTGCCCTGGAATACAAGCTCCACAGGTTGATCGTAAACAAAGAGGACTTCATTGCATACATTCAGGTAAGGTGCCTTAAACTTTCCTTAATCCTCCATCATTTTTGAAATAATAAAGAAATAATAGCTACAAGTGATATGTTTTAAACACTAACTTTAAAAATTGTTTTTAATTACAGTATGAAATCAATGTTTTAGAACTGATCAAGAAGAGAAGAGCGGTAAGTGGCGATATATTTTTTGATATTTTAGTGGTTAAACTTTAAACATACTGTACATGCAAAACAAATTGAGTGAGTGGCAAACACGGTTACTTTCCGATAATGTTGCATCGTTTGACCGGGCCTAACTTTGTTTTTTGCAGCACATTCATTACCAGTTCAAAAAAGAGGAAATTGAGTTCCCCGTCATCCATAGAATAAATAGTGTCTTCAGAAGAGCAACAAATAAGTGGAAGGTACTGTGAAAAAAGCTTTTATATTGTACTTTTGCAGTTTATCAATGAAATCATCAAATTGTCTTGACTTGATATTTTTTTTGTTGATCAAACTAATTATGATTCTTTTTTTTAAGAACATAGTAGTTCAGTTCTTATATTTTTTTATTTTGTTTTCCCTCACCATTTCCTTTAAAATACAATGTGTAGTTAGTTGTAACTGACTGAATCATTGTACACATAACTGAGCAGTCAAATGCCTTGTTTCCCCACAGGAGGATGTGCAGCTGTGGCTCTCACATGTTGCTTTCTGTAAGAAATGGGTATGTAATGATCTCACCATTTGCTTTAGACCAAACACTTGGTCTTCTTATGCTAATAATGTTCTTGTGTTTCTCCTCAGGCCACCAAAGGCCAGATCAGCAAAGTCTTCTCAGCCATGCTTGCTATACACCCCGACAAACCAGGTACAAAAGATTTTACTTTTCAATCTTTTGTAACAAAGACAGTATTAGCTGTAATTAATAGGAACTTTGTAATTCTCTCTCTTTTAAGCCCTGTGGATAATGGCAGCCAAGAATGAGCTGGAGGATAGAAATTCCTCTGAAAGTGCCAGACACCTGTTTCTAAGGGCTCTGCGCTTCCATCCTGACAACAAGAAAGTCTACCAGGAGGTAAAAGAAGTAGTGCTGTCAAATGATTAAAATATTTAATCCCGATTTATTGCATAAATGTCATAGTTAACTCGCAATTAATTGCAATTAATCACACATTTTTATCTATTCTAAATGTCCCTTGGTTTCTTTTTGTCACATTATGTTTCTAATTTTAATGCTCTTATCAACATGGAAAAGTGGATTGCCTTGCTATGTGCATTTTTATTTATTTTTTTTAAGATTACTTTTTATGGGCTTTCCGCCTTTTAATGGACAGGACAGCTAGGTGAGAAAGGGGGGGAAGACATGCAGGAAATTGCCGCAGGTCGGACTCTAACCCCGGACCTCCGCTTCGAGGCACAAACCTCTGTGTAAATGCACGCCTGCTCTACCAACTGAGCCAACCCGGCCACACCATTGTATTTTTAATTGAAAACAACATTAGTATATAGCCTACTGTAGTGTTCAATTTCACACTAACATTCTCACTTGGAGCAAATAATCTCTCACACAATGTAACACTGTTCATTAATAAAAGGGTGAAAAAAAATACATTGACGAGGGGGCGGAGAATTCCCATCAGCTGTGCGCTCGGCCATCAATTGGTATTTCAGACCGGACGTGCTGCGATGATAGCTCAGTTTACAACAACAAAACACACAGATCACTTTGGTCTTCTCAATGGAACCATTTGGCAACTTTTAAAAAGTAAGTAGTATTCAGAATCTTATTGGCATCCATTTTGGCGTCTCACGCTCGCAGTCCACTCAAAACGTAACGTTACTACTTTGTGGACAGCTCGCAAGCCCAAACAAGTTTGTGCGGCATGCCTGCTGTTTTGTTTCCGGTCTAGTTAGATCCAGTGTAGATCTTCTAACTTTAATAGTTGTTGCAACAGCATGTGGAAAAAAAACTACAAAGTTTGCTTAGCCAAAAAGAAACGTTAATCTCGTGATAAAAAAATGGATGCCGTTAGAATGGGTTTGCGTTAATGCCGTTAATAGCTCGTTTAACTGACAGCGCTAAAAATAAATGTTAGTTTTTCTTTCCTATATCCAAATAACACTTCCATTTTTGAACAGTTAAACCTGTAAAGAGAAACTGTTCACTGGTTTGCTTGAATGAAATTCATTTAAAAAGGGGCAGTAGCTGCTGTTTGAAGAGTGACGAATGGGTATTTGTCAAATATTCTTTTCCAATTGTTTGCAACAACTTGTGTTAGTACTTCCGTATGGAGCTGCTGCATTGTGAGAAACTGAGGAAGCAGAAGAAAGAGCTGGAAAAAGCTGAGATGGACCTGGTGAGTCTTCCACAAATGAAACACAAACTAAAAAATCTACACACACTCTCGTTTTGTATTCAGTGCGTGAATACTCCGCTCTTAACTTCTTTCAGGGTGAATATGAGTTTTCTCCAGAAATTTTGAGTGGCAAACTGGCTGAGGTTGTGTACAGAGATGCTACAGGGAAAATCAAAGGTAGGCTTTTTTTTAAAAAACATTTTATCTCTTTACATTTTATTTTCTAATTTAAATAATAATTTAGTCAATTTATATCTATTTGTATTTTAAGTAAGAAAACTGATGCATTGAAGAAGGTTGGCCTACTTTGTCATTTATTTTGCACTTGGCAAAGATGTCGCACACGCCCCCTCACAAACACAAACTATTGTTTTCACACACTTTTTTTGTACTGATTAAACAAATGAGAGCTTTTGAGGTTCTGGCAGGCAGGCTTTGTTCACTTTTGGACAGAGCCAGGTTAGCCGTTTCCCCTGCTTCCACTCCTTATGTTAAGCTAAGATAATTGCCTGCTAGCATACAGATATAAGAGTGGTATCAAACTTTTCATCAAACTCTCTGAAGAAGAAAAAAAGCAAATACGCGTTCTTCTCAAAATGTCCAACTATTCCTTCAACAACAGAAATTCCAAGATCTGGTCACTTTACCTTTTGTATCACCGGTCTTTTTGTCCAATAGAAGCAGAGTTCGTCATCTCACTTCTAAACATAGCAGCTATCTTTGACTTCACCAAAGATCTCCAGGACTTCATCCTGCAAGAGTAAGGCACCAGCTTACTCAGCTACAATCTGTGTTCTTGAACTAAATCAGAATTTCATCACTAAGCATGAACGTACCTACGCCCCTCCCCTTGTATTGCAGCTTACAGACTAACTACACAGAAGACAGCTTGACGTGGGATTTCATGGCTAAGAGGGAGCTGGAGGCTCCGGGGGCAGGGGAGGAGCTGCAGACAGCCAAAGGCCGGGCCTCCGATATCAACCGCAGAGAGGAGCGCTGCTGCCAGGTCTACGAGGAGGCTGTCCAGAGCCTTAGCACCGGTAGGTGCTCATACACAGAGAGCAACTAGACATGCTCTTGGGCTATTTTCCAAAGGGCAAAATTCCTTGTTGAGACTGAAGTTGGATGAATAGCTACAATCAACGTTTTACTACAGGGACCTTTTGGTTATATAAAGTATGAAATAAGAAAAGCAGTAAAAAAAAATACAAATACAGTTTTATGGCTATGCAGTGACCGAGACACATTTCTTCCCATTGCATGCACTTTAACACAAGAAGAGATTTACCAAATGAAACACAGTTAGCTATATTACTAAATGAGATTGTTAATTAAATTCCTTTAGTTTATCTTGCACACACTGCCAATGTCCAGTTAGTCTATGGATACCCTTTATTACTGCACTACTTGCATATTCCCTGCCAACTTGATGTGTCTGTATAAAGAAACATTTGCTGTGCTTGTGTGCTTGGCGCTCTAGAGCCCATGTGGACTTGCTATGTGGCCTTCTGCTTGGAAAGGCTGAAGAGGAAGACCAATGTCCAAGAACTGAAGGAAAAGGTAAGTTGAGTTTACAATGAAAAAGGTCAGTGGCTTTAGTGTTTTTTGACGTAGATGTTTAAGGGGTGAATCCTGACGTGTGTGTGTGTTTGTGTTTGTGTCAGAGGCAGAAGAGGCAACTGGGAGTGCTGCAGCGCGCCCACGATTCCTCACTGCTGAAGGAGGAATATTATAAGAACTGGGTAAGATAATGGCTTCATTAAATGTGTACAAGAAATCATAGGGGCCCTCAGTCTCCCTTCATTTGAATAATGACTCATTAAATATCGGTTCACACAAATAATGTTTCTTGTAATAGTTTAGCTTATTTTCCTGTCTGAGAACAGTGGTAGTCAAAGTCTAGGGAGGCCGACAAGCGTCTTTGAATGCTTGCCAGTCTCTGACCTCTTTCAAATGCATTTCATAGTGAGTGACAATGTAACTGTACTGCACTCACAACACAAGGTATGATCGGCAAGAAGAGAACAGTGTTTATATCTGAAGCTAGTAGTCTGCAGTTAGTCATAGTTGGAAATCCTAGCACAATAAAATATAACCAGACTGCTGTCTCCTGTGATGTTCAAAATCTGAGACAGTTGATTAGAAGAAAGTGCAAAAGGTGGATGTCCTGGTGGCATTGTGGTTAAAGGCTCGTACCATACAGCCATTTTGGTTTTGGACTTTTTTTATGTATGCCAGCCCCACATATCCTGCTGCTCTCTATTGTTACCATCTAATTAAGGCTCTAAAGAAGTCCATCAAATTACACCGAACACCCTCTTGCTGCCAAAATCTCATGTTGCAGAAACTCTGTTGAGTAAACAAGTTATTTGTGACTCAGGCTGACTGTTATTTACAAGTCCTATTTATTTTTTTTAAAGTCAGATATAAAATTGTAACAAAAATATACGATTAGAACCAAAGTCAACAAAGTGAGTGTGATTGCACCTGTAGATGGAGCCCTTAGTGTTGTTTGTGCCTTGTAAGACTTTGAAGGGTATTCATTCATTAATTCTTATATTATGTATTTATTTACCTGCAGAGGCGGAGCTGAAATAATAAGAAAAAGGAGCTGAAAGAGGAGGAAATCTGATCTTGATTTAACTTTCTCTTTGGTTTTATAAATACAGTTGCAGATCCTGCTCTCATTTGGTGATGCTGAGGGAGCGACCAGTGTTGCCATGGCAGCCACACAGCGCTACAGCCAATCAGTGTCAGTATGGAGCTTGACTCTGCGAACTCTAATGCAGCTGGGGAGTGGAGATGTGGGCAGGCTATTCCAAGAGGCTCTCACACACGTCAATCCCAAGGTACACACACACACTTACTTTGATTTACAGATTTTGTTTTCAATCACGCCACATCAGTTATGCTCTTACTGTACCAGTATAATTGTTCTCCAACAAATTGTCCCCCCCAAATTGTCCCCCCCCCCTCCCTGTATAAGTGGGCCATCACCTTGGCCCTATTATGATCTATTTCATTATATCAAAGTTGCTCAAGTGCCTTCCTCAGCCTCTTTCTATATGTCATAAAAGGTGTAAGTGTAAAAAGGCACTAAAGCTTTTGATTACAAATGCATTGCAACATGAGAACCAGAGATTAATAAGGTGTAATTGTGTGTGTGTGTGTTATTTATTATTTTAAGTCAATTAATTAATTTATTGAATAAGCCAGGTAAATGGGCAGTATTGCTGAAATTCGAAATCCACATGAACTACTCTTCATTTCAACTGGATCAACCGCACAGCACTTATTTAAAAAGAAAATGCATCACTTTGAAGTTGTTTTTCCTGTTACTACCGTCATTTCCTTACAAGCAATGTAGCATTTAAAGCTTTAGGGTGTTTAGGGGTGGGGGCGCGTGCGCAATCATGGAAGGCTTGTATCATGTGGATGCGCCGACAGTGTTATTACTTAGAATTCCTAATGAGGGAGACAGAAACTACCACTATAGCTTTAAAAGGCAATTTTTTTTAAATAGTCCAGCGCAGTGCTAACTCCACATAAAGTTCTACATCACTTCCAGCAAAGTTCACAGCGTACAATGAGGGACAATTTAAGTAAGTAAGTAAGTAAGTAAGTAAGTAAAGTTTATTTGTATAGCACCTTACACAGATAAAAAAATCACATACAATGCATAAGACACTTTAAAAACAAATGGAAAACATAAAAACAAAAACCATAAAAACCCCACGTCTAACTAAAAGCCTGTTTGAATAGCAGCATCTTCAGTTGCTTTTTAACCCTTGTGTTGTCTTCACTTTCGGGACCCTCTTGTACCCCTCGGGTCATATTGACCCGGGACTTATTCTGGGTTTTAAAAACAATTCTGAAATAAAATTTTACTTCATAATCTATTAACAAATATTGTCTTTATCTCAATTTCAAACAATTAAGATAACATATATGTTTAGGGAATACATCAGTCTCTACTAGCACACAATTAAAAATGGAAGTGGGATTCGTTTTTTGTCATAAGGTTATAATTCATGTTAAAAATCCACTATGGAAAAAACATAAGTGGTCATATTCAGAATATTTTCTGAACTGAGTCAGGAATACATGTTTATTACAGAAAAAAAGGTAAGGCCATTTATTTTCAGGTAGAAAAAATGTAACTTGTACTATTTTTCTTCTTGTAAAAATTTGAAACGGGTCAATTTGACCCGAATACCATACAAGGGTTAAAAGAATCAATGAATTCACACAACGTAGAAATGTAGGTAATGCATTCCACAGCCTAGGTGCCACTGCTTGGAATGAACGATCCCCTCTGGATTTAAAATGAGTGTGGGGAACAACTAACGGTCTCTGACCTGATGACCTCAGACTACGGATCGGAGTATGAAGCTGTATCAACTCAGAGATGTAGTAAGGAACTTGACCATGCAGGGCTCTAAAAGTAAGAACCAAGATTTTAAATTGAATTCTATACTGGACTGGTAACCAGTGAAGTGCTGCTAAAACCGGTGTGATGTGTGCTCTTTTGTTAATGTGAGTTAAAAGCCTCGCAGCAGAGTTCTGAACAGCCTGGAGACGGTAAAGCTCCTTCTTGCTCAAACAGGTAAAAAGACTGTTACAGTAATCTAAGCGAGAGGAAATAAAAGCATGAATGATCATCTCCAACTCACCATTTGACACCAGTGCTCTTAATTTGGATATATTCCTTAGTTGGAAGAAACAGTTTCTGACTAATTGCATTGAGTGGTACTCTAAGGAAATCGCTGAATCAAAAACAACACCTAAGCTTCTGAGCCTCGGCTGGACAGACGAGCCTAAGTCAGCAATGTGTTGTTTATTCAGAGGGATTTTACTCTCAGGGGCGATAATCAGCGTTTTCTGTTTTAGTTCAGAAGTAGGAAGTTGTCACATAACCACTGTACTGGTCAAGCAGTTAGTTAAGGAAGACAATTTATGGAACTCAGTTTCCTTGAACGAGCAGTAAAGTTGAATATCATCCGCATACAGATGGTACGATATGTCACTGAAATGACTAATTATCTGTCCTAGAGGGAGTATATACAAAAGGAACAGGATGGGTCCTAAGACAGAACCCTGAGGTACCCCACATGACAACCCTGCAGTTTCAGACATGATCTGATTTACATAAACACTAAAACTTCTACCAGAAAGGTAGGATGAAAACCATTTTAAAACTGATCCAGACATCCCAACCAGATCATGAAGTCTATTTATCATAATATTATGATCAACAGTATCGAAAGCAGATGAAAGGTCCAAGAGAACCAAAACTGTGTATTCTTTAGAATCAACTGACATCAGAATATTACTAGAAACTTTAAGTAATGCAGTTTCTGTGGAATGCTTTTTACGGAAACCAGACTGGAATTTGTCAAACAGCTCGTTGTTCTCTGAGAAAAGGGTTAGTTGTTCTGCTACAACTTTTTGTAGAATTTTTGACATGAATGGAAGTTTGGATATCAGTCTGTAGCTCTTAGGTTGTTAAGGATCCAAGCTGGGCTTTTTAAGTACAGGCTTAACAACAGCATGTTTAAAAAAACAAGGAACGACACCAGTTAAAAGTGAGTTTGATTTAACAGATTATTTGCTAGTCCAGTTTAGCTACAATCATTTCAGTTCACTATCAAGCCTGCTTTTACAGATCTGAACTTACCACAGACAGTTGCCTTGTTCATGGACTCATGGCAGTGCGTCACTTTACAAAATGTATGTAGAAAAATATTTTTCTGACCTTGTTCCCAAACGGTAATGTCTATGAAATACACATGCATTTGCTTGGACACAGTAATAAGCGGAATAACTGGCTACTGTGGTGGGGGTTTCAAGACTGTGGCCCTGAGTTGCTGTGAGGATTACTACACACTGCTCATTAGGCACTCTACTTACATGTTGGGAAATATTATAAACCCTCTGGTTATGAAGAAATGCACAGCACAGAAATGGAGATAAATTAATGAAGAAAAAATGGACGCACTCTTACTTCTTATTGACCTGTAGCTGATATCAGAGCAAGGTGATTTGTCACCCAGATGCTACACTAGGATACTGACTCATTTATTAAATGTCTGTCATTCGATGGTAAAACACAGTAGTTGATTCTTCAAGCAGGGGTTTGATTTAAGCTTGTCGTGTTCGTGTTTGTTCGCTCTAAGACTAAAAGTGGATGGAGATATTATACGACATTGACACTAACCGCAGCTTAATGCTCCAAGAAGCAAGTGGACTCCCCACTGAGCAAGATACTGATTTAAAAACCCACTGCTAGCTAAATCCTTTCTGTCCTGTCTTGACAGGAGAGTCTACCTCTTTGGCAGCTGCAGGTTCAGTGGAGCGTGGCCAACCAGAGTCCCGAGGAGACAGAAGCCGTGTTCAAGGTAGTCCACCTGAATCCACCAGATTCAGATTGAAACTTCTTTTGACAGCATTTACAGTGATGTGTTTCCAGTGACAACTGACAGTGAGAGCTGCTGCTTGTAAATATTAAGCACATAATGACATGCCTTTATGGAGTACTTTACATTTGAACAACATTTTTGGCTCGCTTGGAAAAGCAGTTCTTCCTGTTTAGAACTATGCAGAAGTCCTGTTACTTTTCCATTCAGCAGGTGCTGTTCTTGATAATACTTGCAGATGAATACATGAAGATGAAACAGAAAAGATGAAAAGCCCATTATGTCTGAACAGTGTTCTGGCCTCCGAAACGAGAATGCCTCGCAGACAGTTTGTTCTCTTGTTTGTTCCCAGAGAGGTCTGCTGTCTGCAGTAGCGGTTGTTGCCATGGAGATGAAAGAGCGCTACCTTGATTGGTCGTACTCCACCGGAGGCTACAAGAAAGCTAGAAAGACCTTTACAAGGTAAAAACAAATTACTTTATCTGCTCACATTGTTTATTCAATTTACACAAAAGGAATGCAAATTTAATAAACTCCTAAGAAGTGGGTCTTGTGACAAAGCTGTAGAATTTAAGCTTAATTTTAACTAAAAGCTTTTTTTTATCTTTTTCTGTAGCTTACAGGAAAACCGTCCCTTGTCCAAGGCCTTTTTCACCCGAATGATTGAGATCGAGAAGGAACAAGTGCGTATAGCAATTACCATTTGTCAGATGTGAAAGCTCTTATGTAAACTGCAGCTCAATCTGGGGAGAACAGATAATGTTGACTACTAATACTTTGAACTGAAGTTTGATGGATACATTCTCACAGCTGTTTCAGACCTTTAACTCAAAAAAAAGAAGAAATTGTAGGTTCAGATGGTGCACTTTAATGTTTGTATTACCGATAAGCCGAGACAACCCTGAGCTGAGATAACAGCGTTGTTTGTTCTTCCAGGAGACTCCAAAGATGAACAATCTCAGAGACTACTATGAGAGGGCACTGCAGGAGTTTGGTACCTCAGATGACGGTGAGCAGAGTTTGTGCCCAAAGGAACAAGAGTCGAAAAGGAAAAGTAGCAATAGTTAGAAATATTTATTCACAATATGTTGTTGTTAATCAAGTATCAAGGACTACATTCCAAGTTTCCATCTAACACAACGACTGCACCAAAAATGTGCCAATACCAAATATTTTGATATAGCTGAGCTCTATTTTGAGGATGAAAATTGGACTGTTGCTGGATCCCACAAAAACTACTAGTCTGGTTTCTAAGCCAAAGAAAAAAATATCAATATACCCAATAATCTTCCTTGCACACCTCCCATGTTTTTATATCTTAAAATGTTTTTCTGTTTTTTTATTTTCCTGAAGATTTGTGGCTGCATTACATCCAGGAGGAGCTGGGAGCCTTTGGACAGCCAGAGAACTGTGGCAAGATCCACTGGAGAGCCATGAAGTTTCTGGAGGGAGAGAGTGTGGAGAGGTTCACTTCCAAGTATACTCTGGTTCAGACGGGACACTTATGAGTCACCCTGAAAGATCCAAGTAGCGTAGAAAGTTCAGATAACAGCCAGTGTTCAACAACTGTGTAGAAGTTTACCATCTGAAGAAGCAGCACGTTTCGTAGCAGGTGTTCCTATTGGCCCTGTAGAAGATTGGTGCTCTGCTCATCCATGAATTGTTTAATGGCCTTTAACTGGAAAGCCAGTATTGCAGTTTTCTGTCCATTAGAAAAAGGCCTGCCAATCCTTCTTCAAATGTTTCAGCAGTGGTGGGGGAAATGTTTTTGATTGAGCTGCCTCTGATGTTTGCAGCTTTAATCGGTGGTGTTTTACTGCTGTAATTTACAACTTTACATTTACAGCAGTCTGTGCTGCATTTGATACCAGACGGATGTTGGTATTGTAACGTTGTCCAGTTTTATTAAATTCCACATTTATTTGGCATTTGGAGAAGACAAACTTTGATGCTGTTATATTAAAACAGTATATCATTCTGGGGTGTTCTCTTTTGTGGTCCCTCTGAGATAGTCACATAATGTGCACAGATAAACACACGGCACCCGCTTTTTTTCCCCTAAACTTCGGATTCACACTGCAGTAGTTTTCAGTGACCCACCACAACAGTTCTCTTAGCAAGTTAGTGAAGTTAATTTAAGTTACTGTGACAAAAACATCCTTCATCCTCTAAAATTTTCATTTCACACTTTGATCCAGTGTTTGCAGTCAGTACAAGAATCATGTCATTTAGATTCCCGCCTTTCATAGTACAAAATTTTGCCTTTAAAAAAAAACAAAAAATAAACATTAAGCAGCAGTAGTACTATGGGATAGCATCTGTGAAACGTTACAATGGCCAGCTAAAAAAACTATCCATAAACATCTAAATCTATTTACAATTACTTTTTAAGGACACTTCAAATATCTTGTGTGCCTGCAGTGGCACCTACAGTAATGTAACAGCTGTGAGGTATAACAAGACGTTAATTTAAAAAACATTAATGGATCATAAAGTTGCACTTTTAGACCGATAATATAGATAATAATCTGAAATGGCAATACAAAATTTAAAAAATACTTGCAGGAATGGACAATGTAAAGGTGTTGCAACCCTACTTAATGGCCTCCTATTCATTCTAAGAGATGTTCATAAAATAACCATGTATATCAATTAAGCATGATATAAATTAAAATATTTATAGAAATGACACTATCAGTGATCCTTGAGATATACAAGTACCTCTGCACTCAACATTAGTTTCAGGGGAATTAGCTTCTCCTTATATCTCAGTCAGGCTTTAAGGAAATTAGTGCAAACATAACACAGAGAGAGTAAAATCAATATGCTTTAAGGCAAAAGTAATAGTGAATGATTATTTTCAATTAAAATCCCTTTAGAAAATGTGTGACTATGATTGGGCCAATGCCCAGACTCATACTAGGTAGGTAAGTTTGCTGATAAATTCAGCTACTTCAAAACAAATTGCAAATTAGCCAGTTTACTGCTGATATAATGGAGTGTCTGTGCTGCTGACACTGGGTGTTTTTGTATCAGAGAACAAACTTAAGAAAAAAAAACATTTTAGTCAACAGCTTAAGCCAACAAAACTTGTGATGAGCTGCTGAGTCACAATGTCCCATGATGGTCGAATTGCTTCGTCAGAGGCCTGTAATAGATAACATTTTGGAGGGAACAATGAATCCTTTTTAGAAGTAAAGCCATTCATTTTAAATACAAATTTAAAGATATTGAATATTGGCACATCAAATCTATAGTCTGCCGCCCTTTAAAAACAGCTGGACTGTAGCGCCACATGCTGACCTCCTGTCTGGCTCACCGGGTGTACGTTGCTGGGATAAAGCCTAACACCCTGCGCGTCCCTCCTCTTCTGCTATCTATTTTTCAAGGGCACAGTCATTGCATCCGGGGCTTAGTACCACCCAGGACGATTGTGATTGGTTTAAGAAATACAAATAAGCCAGAGCGTTATCTATCCCTCTATCCCAGAATAGGTAAGGGATGTAGCCAGACCACACTCCAGCGCTGTGGAGATGGGTAGCAATGCAAGACTACCTCCTCCACAATCCTTTACTCCTTTACTGAGAGAGGACATGAACCTCAATGTGTTTTCCCCAAAAACAGATTGGCATTTAAAAAGTTACTTAACGCCCATCCATGTGTTAGGTCCCATGGAGTAACTCTTTGCCAGACCTTCCTCCACAGCGCTGTGGAGAAGGGTCAGGCTAGTCAACACAGCATCCCAGATAGGAGACAAACATGCTCTGGTTTATTGGCATTTCTTCAAACCAATCACAATTTTAATGGGACAGAGCCGGGGCACCGCTGCAAAATAACTTTGGGATGAAACTTGTTTTGGTGGAACGTGTATGTATGTAAAAAAGTTGTTTTAGTCATGCAACAGAAAACCCTTCAAACATCTTCAGATCTTCTTGAAAAGAATGTAGGTAAGGAGTACCAATACGCCTGCGGACAGAAGTCCAATCACACACTGGTGGATGGTGATGACGTCCTCCAGGGCATGGATGCGCTCCTCCATAGCATTGGTGTGGATGTAGTCATAAATGGAGGCCCCGATGCTCCACACCGCCCATACAGCATCCACCAACGCTTTCATAGTGGGAGAGACCATTGAGAAGGCCGGCTGCAGCTGGACACCAGCCGCATCTGCCACTTTTTGGCCACACTGCACCAGAGAGAGAGAGAGAAAGAGAGGGTGAGGAGGGTGACACATGGTGCAGTGAGGAGAGAGCATTGTGTAGGCACACTGATAGCCTCCATCTGAGAAGATTGTAAAAAATAAAATAAAAATGAAAGTTCCTGTTTCCTGGTGCAAGTACATTACCCCCTTTAACATTACACATCAATAGTTATTAGTTTATATATATATATATATATATATATATATGTGTATATACACTCACCGGCCACTTTATTAGGTACCCCATGCTAGTAACGGGTTGGACCCCCTTTTGCCTTCAGAACTGCCTCAATTCTTCGTGGCATAGATTCAACAAGGTGCTGGAAGCATTCCTCAGGGAGTTTGGTCCATATTGACATGATGGCATCACACAGTTGCCGCAGATTTGTCGGCTGCACATCCATGATGCGAATCTCCCGTTCCACCACATCCCAAAGATGCTCTATTGGATTGCGATCTGGTGACTGTGGAGGCCATTT
>JAQOOF010000834.1:0-17045 GCA_029931835.1 Etheostoma nigrum | reverse complement strand
TATTAGGGCCCGAGCACGAGTGGCTAGGGCACCACCGGTGTCCTAGCACGAAGTGCAAGGAACCTATTGTTTTTCTAGGGATTATTAGGGCCCGAGCACGAGTGGCTAGGGCACCACCGGTGTCCTAGCACGAGTGGCTAGGGCACCACCGGTGTCCTAGCACGAAGTGCAAGGAACCTATTGTTTTTGTAGGAATTATTATTATTAGGGCCCGAGCGCCGACAGCGGCGAAGGCCCTATTGGAATTGAAGGAATTATTATTTCTTTCTTTATTATTCTTTTTCCGTCAAATGAATTGCCTTTTTGGAGGACTTATCATATTCAAAAACTCACCAAATTTGGCGGTCGCATCAAGTCTGGTGAAAATTTACGTATTTTAATGGTTTCGGGAATAGGCGCACAAAAATGGCTCGCTAGCGCCCCCTACAATATTACGAAAATTCAGCCCCTGCACTACGTTTAACGTAGACTCACGAAACTTGGTACACATATGTAGCATGGCAGGGCGGACATAAAACTCCATTGTAGCCCCCCCTAAACCCAACAGGAAGTCCGCCATTTTGTTTTGAATGTTCGAAATTAGTGCGATTTTGGCCATTTCCACATGTCGTACTTTAACGAACTCCTCCTAGAGCTTTCATCCGATCAACTTCAAACTTGGTGTGTGTCATCTTAACATGTTAACGATGAAAAGTTATTAAAAGAAAAATTTTTCGTCATAGGGCGTGGCCGTGACGGGGCGGCCATTTTGTGCGATTCGCCACAAAAACAGGAAGTGGGTGTAACTTGAGCGTACGTGGTCCGATTGGCTCGAAACTTTCCACGATTCATCAGAGTCCGCCCCTGACGACATCTACTCGCCGCTATTAGCTCAAAGTCATAGCGCCCCCTAGTGGCAACAGGAAGTATGCCTAAAAGACAAGGTGCTATACTTTAACGAACTCCTCCTAGAGATTTCATCCGATCAGCTTCAAACTTGGTCTGTGTCATCTTGAGATGTTAACGATGAAAAGTTATTAAAAGAAAAACTTTTCGTCATACGGTGTGGGCGTGGCATGGCGGCCATTTTGAGTGTTTAGCGATGAAGGAGAAAGTGGCTGTAACTACAGTGTACGTTGTCGTATCTGCTTGAAATTTCCCACAATCACCAAGAGTCCAGGCCTGAGGACATCTGCAGGCCAAAATGGACTTTTGGAGATAGCGCCACCAACTGGCAACAGGAAATATGCCTTATGACAGGAAGTGGGTGTAACTTGAGCGTACATGGTCCAATTGGCTCGAAACTTTTCAGGATTCATCAGAGTCCGCCCCTGACGCCATCTACACGCAGATATTCGCTCAAAGTTATAGCGCCCCCTAGTGGCAACAGGCAGTAATTCTTAAAGACAAGGTGCTGTACTTTAACGAACTCCTCCTAGAGCTTTCATCCGATCAGCTTCAAATTCAGTCTGAGTCATCTTAAGACCTTAACGATGAAAAGTTATTAAAAGAAAAACCTTTCGTCAAACGGTGTGGGCGTGGCATGGCGGCCATTTTGAGTGTTTAGCGATGAAGGAGAAAGTGGCTGTAACCACAGTGTACGTTGTCGTATCTGCTTGAAACTTTTCAGGATTCATCAGAGTCCGCCCCTGACGACATCTACACGCCGATATTTGCTAAAAGTCATAGCGCCCCCTAGTGGCAACAGGAAGTAGGCCTAAAAGACAAGGTGCTATACTTTAACGAACTCCTCCTAGAGATTTCATCCGATCAGCTTCAAACTTGGTCTGTGTCATCTTGAGACCTTATCGATGAAAAGTTATTAAAAGAAAAACTTTTCGTCATGCGGTGTGGGCGTGGCATGGCGGCCATTTTGAGTGTTTAGCGATGAAGGAGAAAGTGGCTCTAACTACAGTTTCTGTTGTTGTATCTGCTTGAAATTTCCCACAATCACCAAGAGTCCAGGCCTGAGGACATCTGCAGGCCAATATGAACTTTTGGAGACAGCGCCACCATCTGGCAACAGGAAATATGCCTTATATGACAAACATCATCCTATTTACATGAAACTTAGAATGTTTGGTCTACATGTGATACTGAGGCGGCCCCTATAATTTGACCACGCCCACCCACTCAGGCCACGCCCCTTTCCTAACATTTTAACCGTTTATGGTATAGTCTTGTGTGAGGTGTCAATGAACTCTGCAGAGAGTTCCTTTTTCAGTGGTGATGTTTGACCCGCCCCCCTATGATGCGGCCACGCCCCCTTTAACAGATAATGACCTGTATGACGTATAGGCTTGTGTGAGGTATCAATGAACTCTGCAGAGAGTTCCTTTTTTAGTGGTGATGTTTGACCCGCCCCCCTATGATGCGGCCACGCCCCCTTTAACAGATAATGACCTGTATGACGTATAGGCTTGTGTGAGGTATCAATGAACTCAGCAGAGACTTCCTTTTTCACTGGTGATGTTTGACCCGCGCCCCTACGATGCGGCCACGCCCCCTTTCACATATAATGACCTGTAGGACATATTGGCTTGTGTGAGGTATCAATGAACTCAGCTAAGAGTTCCTTCTTCATTGGTGATATTTGACCCGCCCCCCTATGATGCGGCCACGCCCCCTTTCACAGATAATGACCTGTATGACGTATAGGCTTGTTTGAGGTGTCATTGAACTCAGCAGGGAGTTCACTTTTCATTGGTGACGATTTTCAGTGTGTGAGTGACGCGCAAAGGAGCGGTCGCAAGGAGAGGCGTCCGCCAGTAACCCCGACTCGCGCAGGTCAGCGAGGGCCCGTACATCGCTGCTTGCAGCTTTAATTATTATTATTATTATTATTCCGCACCTTCACTGTCATTTTTGAGGACTTTCTCATGTGGTAAAATTCGCAAAAATTTGCACACTTGTCACACCTATAAAAAATGACAGAATTCTGTAGTGATTGGGCTCGGGCAATGACAGAGTGCTCCATAGCGCCCCCTAATGTGGACCCTGCCAAAAAAAAGGTCATAATTCAGCATTCAAACTTTCAGGGATCATGCGTATCATCTGGAACTGTATCAAGCTATTTTTATAAAAAATCTAAAAAAATTATAATTTACGATATGGCGAATTTCGTGCGAAATGTCTCATATTTCAAAGACGTTTTTGAGGACCTTAGGATCAATGAAAACTCTCAAAATCTTGCAGCCATGTGCAGAATATGAAACTCTTTCATCTGAATACACATTTAGGCTTGAGAGTGGTACGGTTGCTCTATAGCGCCCCCTTAAGTGGATTTAGCACTTGGGCACATTTTTGACGGCCTCAATATATACGAAAACTCACAAAAATTGGCACCCACGTAAAGACCGGGGAGCTTTGTGAGTCTGTTCAGCGATTTGGCCCATACCTGTAGGCGGGCTCTATAGCGCCCCCTAATGTCTGGAAAGGCCTTAACTTGGACATAGTTACTCTGATCTCCACCAAATTTGATACACATATTGCTCTAACCATTGCGAACATATTTCCAATTTACCTTCATTAGCTCCGCCCAACCGGAAGGCGGCCATTTTGAATTTATGAATTGTCATGTGTTTTACATTCTTTCGAACTCCTCCTAGGCCGTGACTGCAATCTTCTTGAATCTTTGCAGGTATTATCTACTGACACTCGTGATGAAAAGTTATCCAAAGAAATTTGATAGTGCGAAAAATGTGCAAGTTATTGAGTACCAACTTCCTGTCCGGGTTCTTGAAAGAGGAAGTTGCATATCTGGCCAAGATTTATTCCGATTACCACCAAACATGACACAGTTGTTCCGCATAGCGGTGTGAGCATCCATGCCAAATTTCAAGTCAATAAGCCATTAGATGGCGCCGTTAGAATTTTTTTTATTTTTTTTTATATATTTTTTTCTTCCTGTAGGCGGCTATTGAAACAGGAAGTTGTGTTGTGTATCTGGCCAAGATTTATTCCGATTGCCACCAAATAAATGACAGTTGTTCCGCATAGCAACATGAGCATCCATGCCAAATCTTGAGTGAATCGGACATTACATGGGGCTGTTAGAATTTTTTTTTTTATTCATTACCCACATTGCAATAGCATTAATCCCATCTGCATGAAATGTTGGATTTTGAATAAAATGCTATAAATTGTAACTGTATTTCTTTCACAACAAATGCCTATCTGACTGAATAGTTCGTTTATTAAATGGGGATAACATGTGGGAGAGCCTGTAATGACACTACACAGCACTACAGTCTGTGACTGTCAGTCATGTGACTCAGCTGGCAGCCACCCCCCCCCCCCCTCCCTGTGTGACTGTCAGTCATGTGACTCAGCTAGCAGCTCCCCCCTGAAATCACTATGCTATGGCAACATAGCTGGAGCTTCATGAGGTATTAAATAGAGGTAGGACAAACACACACACAGACAGACAGATACACACACACAGACAGACGCACACACACTTAACAAAAAAGTGTGAAATATCTGAAAACATGTCTTATATTCTAGTTTCTTCAGAGTAACCCCCCCCCCCCCCCGGTGTTCTCTCAATGAGCTGCATGAGGTCACCTGAAATGGTTCCCCCCCCCCCACAGGTGGGCCTTGTCAGGGTTCATTAGTGGAGTTTCTTCCTTATTAATGGAGTTGGGACCATCAGTTGTGTTGTGCAGAAGTCATGTTGATCCACAGCCGACAGCCTATTGGACGACTGGTAGAATTCATATTATGGCAAGAACCAATCAGCTAAGGGAAGAGAAACGAGCGGCCATCTTTACTTTAAGAAATGAAGGGCAGTCGCTCCGGAAAAATGCGAAAACTCTAAATGTGTCCCCAAGTGCAGTCGCAGTTGGCTCAAAACTTTTTAGGCTGACGTGTTTTCAGTTATTTCACCCTTTTTTGTTAAGTAAATAATTCTGCATGTGTTCATCATAGTTTTGATGAGTTCAGTGATAATCTACAATGTAAATGGTCATGATGATAAAGGAAACGCATTGAATCTTTTGGCCTGTACTGTACACCCACACACACACACACACACACACACACACACAGACAGAAGCACACACACACACACAGAGAGACCCACTCTGATGAAGGAGAAAGTGGCTGTAACTACAGTGTACGTTGTCGTATCTGCTGGAAATTTCCCACAATTACCAAGAGTCCAGGCCTGAGGACATCTGCAGGCCAATATGGACTTTTGGAGATAGCGCCACCAACTGGCAACAGGAAATCAGCCTAATATGACAAACATCATCCGATTTACATGAAACTTAAAATGTGTGGTCTACATGTGATACTGAGCCGGCCCCTATACCTTAACCACGCCCACTCACACAGGCCACGCCCCCGTTCGTAACATTTGAACCGTTTAAGCTACAGTCGTGTGTAAGATGTCAATGAACTCAGCAGAGAGTTCCTTCTTCATTGGTGATGCTTTGACCCGCCCCCTGTGATTTGGCCACGCCCCCTCCACAGATAATGAACTGTATGACGTAGAGTCTTACAGCAGGGACTTCCATCTTCATTGGTGACGATTTGCAGTGTCTGAGTGCCGCGCAAATTCACTGCCGCAAAGATTGGCCTCTGCCAGTACCCCCGAACTGCGAAGAGGCGAGGGCCCGTCATCACTGCTTGCAGTTTTAATTATTATTATTATTAGGGCCCGAGCACGAGTGGCTAGGGCACCACCGGTGTCCTAGCACGAAGTGCAAGGAACCTATTGTTTTTCTAGGGATTATTATTATTATTATTCCGCACCTTTACTGTCATTTTTGAGGACTTTCTCATGTGGTAAAATTTGCAAAAATTTGCACACATGTCACACCTATAAAAAATGACAGAATTCTGTAGTGACTGGGCTCGGGCAATGACAGAGTGCTCCATAGCGCCCCCTAATGTGGACCCTGACAAAAAAAAAGTCATAATTTAGCATTCAAACTTTCAGGGATCATGCGTATCATCTGGAACTGTATCAGACTATTTTTATAAAAAATCTAAAAAAATTATAATTTACGATATGGCGAATTTCGTGCGAAATGTCTCATATTTCAAAGACGTTTTTGAGGACCTTAGGATCAACAAAAACTCTCAAAATCTTGCAGCCATGTGCAGAATATGAAACTCTTTCATCTGAATACACATTTAGGCTTGAGAGTGGTACGGTTGCTCTATAGCGCCCCCTTAAGTGAATTTAGCACTTGGGCACATTTTTGACGGCCTCAAAATATACGAAAACTCACAAATTTTGGCGCCCACGTAAAGACCGGGGAGCTTTGTGAGTCTGTTCAGCCATTTGGCCCATACCTGTAGGCGGGCTCTATAGCGCCCCCTAATGTCTGGAAAGGCCTTAACTTGGACATAGTTACTCCGATCTTCACCAAATTTGATACACATATTGCTCTAACCATTGCGAACAAATTTCCCATTTACCTTCATTAGCTCCGCCCAACCAGAAGGCGGCCATTTTGAATTTATGAATTGTCATGTGTTTCACATTCTTTCGAACTCCTCCTAGGCCGTGACTGCAATCTTCTTGAATCTTTGCAGGTATTATCTACTGACACTCATGATGAAAAGTTATCCAAAGAATTTTGATAGTCCAAAAAATGTGCAAGTTATAGAGTACCAACTTCCTGTCCGGGTTCTTGAAAGAGGAAGTTGCATATCTGGCCAAGATTTATTCCGATTACCACCAAACATGACACAGTTGTTCCGCATAGCGGTGTGAGCATCCATGCCAAATTTCAAGTCAATAAGCCATTAGATGGCGCCGTTAGAATTTTTTTTATTTTTTTTTATATATTTTTTTCATCCTGTAGGCGGCTATTGAAACAGGAAGTTGTGTTGTGTATCTGGCCAAGATTTATTCTGATTGCCACCAAATAAAAGACCATTGTTCCGCATAGCAACATGACCATCCATGCCAAATCTTGAGTGAATCGGACATTACATGGGGCTGTTAGAATTTTTTTTTTATTCATTACCCACATTGCAATAGCATTAATCCCATCTGCATGAAATGTTGGATTTTGAATAAAATGCTATAAATTGTAACTGTATTTCTTTCACAACAAATGCCTATCTGACTGAATAGTTCGTTTATTAAATGGGGATAACATGTGGGAGAGCCTGTAATGACACTGTTTGACTGCACTAGAGTCTGTGACTGTCCGTCATGTGACTCAGCTGGCAGCCACCCACCCCTCCCTGTGTGACTGTCAGTCATGTGACTCAGCTAGCAGCCCCCCCCCTCCCTGAAATCACTATGCTACAGCAACATACCTTGACGCTGTTCTCAATGAGATTCATGAGGTTTTAACCCTCGCGCTGTCCTGTCTGTTGTATAGCATTATATGGCAGTGCCGTCACGCGCACGTACGCGCGCACGCGTGGCAATACGGGAGTGCGCAGCTCCTGCATATGTATTTCTGACAGCCCTGGCACGTGGTGTAGGTTTTACTGTCCTTCTTAGATGGGCAAATCTGGCACCTCTTTCTTTTACTCACTTCCCGTGTCGGTACCCCCCTCGCGCGAACAGTGTCGTGTGGCGTAGGGTCACGTGGCCCCCCGCACGCAGTTCTAATGGTCCTCACTAGCGCGGCGGAGGCCTCGGATCGAGGCAGGGCCTGTCTTTTCTCTATGAGCGGGGTGACGAGCGCTTTGCCCAGCTGTTCAAGGAACACCCTGCGCTTGTTCCGATTACCCGCGAGCCAGTCTGGGTTTATCTCTCGCCATATCACGTAAGCGTTGTACGCGGACACATCGAGTATGTTGTGGAATACGGCCATGGGCCAGCGGGAGGTCATTCTCCTGCAGCTGTAGGTGGAGATGACCTTGTCCAGGTTATCCACACCTCCCTTGGTGCCGTTGTACCTGAGTATCAGGTTGGGCTTCCGATCGGAGCGTTCGCTGAGCCCGGTTGAGGATGGCGAGGGCGAGGACGCGCCAGACCGGGAATGTTCGCACCACGGTAGCGTGGTCATGATAAGCACGTTCCTGTTCTTCTTCGGCATGTAAGAGACGAGGGTGGTGGTGTTGGTGGTGGTGCTGCTGCTCGCACCCGTGCCGGTGAAGGCGAACCGGGAAGACAACGCGGGTCTGCCCTTGGTCGCGAGCAGCTCGGGCGGAAGTTCGGGTTTGTTTTTGCGAACAGTCCCGAGCATGGTCAGGCCTGTCTGCGCGAGCCGCTGTCCGAGCTCGTACGAGGTGAAGAAGTTATCACAGGTGACGTTACGCGGTCCGGATAGGCCCTCCGTGAGGTCCAGTACTACGCGCGCGCCTTGGTTCTTCTCACATCGCGGAGCAGCCGAGGCCCCCGTTGTTGTTGTTGTTGTTGTTGTTGTTGTTGTTGTTGTTGTTGTTGTTGTTGTTGGAGCCGGAGGCGTGTCCTTGCCCAGGTAGACTTGCATCTTCCACGCGTAGCTGGATTTAGCATCGCAGGCGACCCAGGTCTTGATTCCGTACTTGGCCGGTTTGCTGGGCATGTATTGTCTAAAGGGACAGCGACCTGAGAGAGAGATGGAGACATGGCAGATGTGTTATATTAGGTTTCTGTCCCTGAGAAAACATTGGCTGACGAGTGAGTGAACAAATGAATAAATGAATGAATGCATGAATGAATGAATGAAGAGGCAATTGTACATTTCATTTTTTTTTCATTTACCTCTGAAAGGAACCAGCTGTTCGTCCACCGTGACATCCGGGCCCGGGTTGTACATGTACGGCAGCCTCGCGGACCATCTGTCCCACAGCTGTCTAACCGCGGCCAGCTTGTCAGAAGAGCGTCTCTGGGCTCTCGTCTCACGGTCGTCGAAACGCAGCAGCTTTGAGTAGGCGTAGAATACTTTGAGCGGCATGGTCGCCCGGAATATCGCACGGCCGCTTTCCGCGTGCCAGAGACAGGCAGCGGCCTCCCCGCGGGACCTGTACACGCCAGCCAAGATGAGCAGTCCGACATATGCGCGCAGCTCGACCGCGCTCATGCCCGCCCGCCACCACGCGTTCCGCTGTCCGAAACCGGTGCGCTGTGCCTCGAGATTGGTCATCTCGAGTATGATCTTTTCGAGTGCGGGCGTAAGAAACAACCCGAAAGCCGAGTTTATATCACGCACCAGTGACACCGCGTACGGGGTGGGCCCGGGGTGTATGGGCTCAGGTACATGTCTTGTCCGTTGTTGCGGTTGCGGTTGACAAACGCGCCGTGTGCACCACACGAGAGTTTGGTTTTTCGACATTAGATCACGGGGTGGCTGCCATACATCTTGTTGTTGTTGTTGTTGTTGTTGTTGTTGTTGTTGTTGTTGTTGTTGTTGTTGTTCTCGGCGTCGTTGTTGTCTTCGTTGGTATCGTCTTTGTTGGCGTTCTTCGTCTTCTTCTTCTTCTTCTTCTTCTTCTTCTTCTTCGTCATCTTCTTCTTCTTCTTCTTCATCTTCTTCTTCTTCTTCTTCTTCTTCATCTTCTTCTTCTTCTTCTTCTTCTTCTTCTTCTTCTTCTTCTTCTTCTTCTTCTTCTTCTATCTCGTGTCCTCCGGTGCCTTCAGGTCCATATTCGTAGACGTTGCTTCCATCTGACGGATAGTCCTCCTGGTTGGCACGCTCCGGTGTTGGTAACGTACCACCACGGCTTATACCTGCTGAGGACATTATAGTAGTTGTGTACCGCGTGATGCCCGTGCCCTCCTTGTGATCCGGATATTGTTTAGTAGGCCTAGTACCAGATGTTCTGCGAGGTCACTGTCGGTCGGCCTGCGCCTCTTCGGAAAGCGAATCTTAGGGTCTGGGTTTCTTTGGAAAGCGAATCCTAGGTCTGAGTTTCATCGGAAAGCGAATCCTAGGTCTGAGTCTCATCGGAAAGCGAATCTTAGGTCTGGGTTTCTTTTGGAAAGCGAATCCTAGGTCTGAGTCTCATCGGAAAGCGAATCTTAGGTCTGGGTTTCTTTTGGAAAGCGAATCTTAGGGTCTGGGTTTCTTTGGAAAGCGAATCCTAGGTCTGAGTCTCATCGGAAAGCGAATCTTAGGTCTGGGTTTCTTTGGAAAGCGAATCCTAGGTCTGAGTCTCATCGGAAAGCGAATCTTAGGTCTGGGTTTCTTTTGGAAAGCGAATCTTAGGGTCTGGGTTTCTTTGGAAAGCGAATCCTAGGGTCTGGGTTTCATTGGAAAGCGAATCCTAATATTCGGAAAGCGAATGAAAGCTGAGTGACCCACCGGTGGTAGGGCAGCAGATAGATAGGGTCACATTGACCCTACTACCGGTGGTAGGAGCAGCAGATAGATAGACAGATAGGGTCACATTGACCCTACTACCGGTGGTAGGGGCAGCAGATAGATAGATAGATAGATAGATAGATAGATAGATAGATAGATAGATAGATAGATAGATAGGGTCACATTGACCCACCGGTGGTAGGGGCAGCAGATAGATAGATAGATAGATAGGGTCACATTGACCCACCGGTGGTAGGGCAGCGGATGGGGGTCACATTGACCCACCGTAACTCTGTACAATCTCATGTCACATTGACCCACCGGTAGGGCAGCGTATAGGGTCACAATGACCCACCGTAACTCTGTACAATCTCATGTCACATTGACCCACCGGTAGGGCAGCGTATAGGGTCACAATGACCCACCGTAACTCTGTACAATCTCATGTCACATTGACCCACCGGTAGGGCAGCGTATAGGGTCACATTGACCCACCGTAACTCTGTACAATCTCATGTCACATTGACCCACCGGTAGGGCAGCGTATAGGGTCACAATGACCCACCGTAACTCTGTACAATCTCATGTCACATTGACCCACCGGTAGGGCAGCGTATAGGGTCACATTGACCCACCGTAAACTCTGTACAATCTCATGTCACATTGACCCACCGGTGGTAGGGCAGCGTATAGGGTCACATTGACCCACCGTAACTCTGTACAATCTCATGTCACATTGACCCACCGGTAGGGCAGCCGCACAGAGACACAACAACAACATGCACGCAGGCCGAGCTTTCGTGTCATTGTATATGATTGGGCAGCAGATGGGGTCACATTGACCCACCGGTGGTAGGGCAGCGGATGGGGGTCACATTGACCCACCGGTGGTAGGGCAGCGGATAGGGGTCACATTGACCCACCGGTAGGGCAGCCGCACAGAGACACAACAACAACATGCACGCAGGCCGAGCTTTCGTGTCATTGTATGTGATTGTCCTCCGGTAGGGCAGCAGATAGGGTCACATTGACCCACCGTAAACTCTGTACAATCTCATGTCACATTGACCCACCGGTGGTAGGGCAGCGGATAGGGTCACATTGACCCACCGGTAGGGCAGCCGCACAGAGACACAACAACAACAACATGCACGCAGGCCGAGCTTTCGTGTCATTGTATGTGATTGTCCTCCGGTAGGGCAGCAGATAGGGTCACATTGACCCACCGTAAACTCTGTACAATCTCATGTCACATTGACCCACCGGTGGTAGGGCAGCGGATAGGGTCACATTGACCCACCGGTAGGGCAGCCGCACAGAGACACAACAACAACAACATGCACGCAGGCCGAGCTTTCGTGTCATTGTATGTGATTGTCCTCCGGTAGGGCAGCAGATAGGGTCACATTGACCCACCGTAAACTCTGTACAATCTCATGTCACATTGACCCACCGGTGGTAGGGCAGCGGATAGGGTCACATTGACCCACCGGTAGGGCAGCCGCACAGAGACACAACAACAACATGCACGCAGGCCGAGCTTTCGTGTCATTGTATGTGATTGTCCTCCGGTAGGGCAGCAGATAGGGTCACATTGACCCACCGTAAACTCTGTACAATCTCATGTCACATTGACCCACCGGTGGTAGGGCAGCGGATAGGGTCACATTGACCCACCGGTAGGGCAGCCGCACAGAGACACAACAACAACAACATGCACGCAGGCCGAGCTTTCGTGTCATTGTATGTGATTGTCCTCCGGTAGGGCAGCAGATAGGGTCACATTGACCCACCGTAAACTCTGTACAATCTCATGTCACATTGACCCACCGGTGGTAGGGCAGCGGATAGGGTCACATTGACCCACCGGTAGGGCAGCCGCACAGAGACACAACAACAACAACATGCACGCAGGCCGAGCTTTCGTGTCATTGTATATGATTGTCCTCCGGTAGGGCAGCAGATGGGGTCACATTGACCCACCGGTGGTACGCGGCAGCGGATCGTCAGGGTCACATTGACCCACCGGTGGTAGGGCAGCGGATAGGGGTCACATTGACCCACCGGTAGGGCAGCCGCACAGAGACACAACAACAACAACATGCACGCAGGCCGAGCTTTCGTGTCATTGTATGTGATTGTCCTCCGGTAGGGCAGCAGATAGGGTCACATTGACCCACCGTAAACTCTGTACAATCTCATGTCACATTGACCCACCGGTGGTAGGGCAGCGGATAGGGTCACATTGACCCACCGGTAGGGCAGCCGCACAGAGACACAACAACAACAACATGCACGCAGGCCGAGCTTTCGTGTCATTGTATGTGATTGTCCTCCGGTAGGGCAGCAGATAGGGTCACATTGACCCACCGTAAACTCTGTACAATCTCATGTCACATTGACCCACCGGTGGTAGGGCAGCGGATAGGGTCACATTGACCCACCGGTAGGGCAGCCGCACAGAGACACAACAACAACAACATGCACGCAGGCCGAGCTTTCGTGTCATTGTATGTGATTGTCCTCCGGTAGGGCAGCAGATAGGGTCACATTGACCCACCGTAAACTCTGTACAATCTCATGTCACATTGACCCACCGGTGGTAGGGCAGCGGATAGGGTCACATTGACCCACCGGTAGGGCAGCCGCACAGAGACACAACAACAACAACATGCACGCAGGCCGAGCTTTCGTGTCATTGTATGTGATTGTCCTCCGGTAGGGCAGCAGATAGGGTCACATTGACCCACCGTAAACTCTGTACAATCTCATGTCACATTGACCCACCGGTGGTAGGGCAGCGGATAGGGTCACATTGACCCACCGGTAGGGCAGCCGCACAGAGACACAACAACAACAACATGCACGCAGGCCGAGCTTTCGTGTCATTGTATGTGATTGTCCTCCGGTAGGGCAGCAGATAGGGTCACATTGACCCACCGTAAACTCTGTACAATCTCATGTCACATTGACCCACCGGTGGTAGGGCAGCGGATAGGGTCACATTGACCCACCGGTAGGGCAGCCGCACAGAGACACAACAACAACAACATGCACGCAGGCCGAGCTTTCGTGTCATTGTATGTGATTGTCCTCCGGTAGGGCAGCAGATAGGGTCACATTGACCCACCGTAAACTCTGTACAATCTCATGTCACATTGACCCACCGGTGGTAGGGCAGCGGATAGGGTCACATTGACCCACCGGTAGGGCAGCCGCACAGAGACACAACAACAACAACATGCACGCAGGCCGAGCTTTCGTGTCATTGTATGTGATTGTCCTCCGGTAGGGCAGCAGATAGGGTCACATTGACCCACCGTAAACTCTGTACAATCTCATGTCACATTGACCCACCGGTGGTAGGGCAGCGGATAGGGTCACATTGACCCACCGGTAGGGCAGCCGCACAGAGACACAACAACAACAACATGCACGCAGGCCGAGCTTTCGTGTCATTGTATGTGATTGTCCTCCGGTAGGGCAGCAGATAGGGTCACATTGACCCACCGTAAACTCTGTACAATCTCATGTCACATTGACCCACCGGTGGTAGGGCAGCGGATAGGGTCACATTGACCCACCGGTAGGGCAGCCGCACAGAGACACAACAACAACAACATGCACGCAGGCCGAGCTTTCGTGTCATTGTATGTGATTGTCCTCCGGTAGGGCAGCAGATAGGGTCACATTGACCCACCGTAAACTCTGTACAATCTCATGTCACATTGACCCACCGGTGGTAGGGCAGCGGATAGGGTCACATTGACCCACCGGTAGGGCAGCCGCACAGAGACACAACAACAACAACATGCACGCAGGCCGAGCTTTCGTGTCATTGTATGTGATTGTCCTCCGGTAGGGCAGCAGATAGGGTCACATTGACCCACCGTAACTCTGTACAATCTCATGTCACATTGACCCACCGGTAGGGCAGCCGCACAGAGACACAACAACAACATGCACGCAGGCCGAGCTTTCGTGTCATTGTATATGATTGGGCAGCAGATGGGGTCACATTGACCCACCGGTGGTAGGGCAGCGGATGGGGGTCACATTGACCCACCGGTGGTAGGGCAGCGGATAGGGGTCACATTGACCCACCGGTGGTAGGGCAGCCGCACAGAGACACAACAACAACATGCACGCAGGCCGAGCTTTCGTGTCATTGTATGTGATTGTCCTCCGGTAGGGCAGCAGATAGGGTCACATTGACCCACCGTAAACTCTGTACAATCTCATGTCACATTGACCCACCGGTGGTAGGGCAGCGGATAGGGTCACATTGACCCACCGGTAGGGCAGCCGCACAGAGACACAACAACAACAACATGCACGCAGGCCGAGCTTTCGTGTCATTGTATGTGATTGTCCTCCGGTAGGGCAGCAGATAGGGTCACATTGACCCACCGTAAACTCTGTACAATCTCATGTCACATTGACCCACCGGTGGTAGGGCAGCGGATAGGGTCACATTGACCCACCGGTAGGGCAGCCGCACAGAGACACAACAACAACAACATGCACGCAGGCCGAGCTTTCGTGTCATTGTATGTGATTGTCCTCCGGTAGGGCAGCAGATAGGGTCACATTGACCCACCGTAAACTCTGTACAATCTCATGTCACATTGACCCACCGGTGGTAGGGCAGCGGATAGGGTCACATTGACCCACCGGTAGGGCAGCCGCACAGAGACACAACAACAACAACATGCACGCAGGCCGAGCTTTCGTGTCATTGTATGTGATTGTCCTCCGGTAGGGCAGCAGATAGGGTCACATTGACCCACCGTAACTCTGTACAATCTCATGTCACATTGACCCACCGGTGGTAGGGCAGCGGATAGGGTCACATTGACCCACCGGTAGGGCAGCCGCACAGAGACACAACAACAACAACATGCACGCAGGCCGAGCTTTCGTGTCATTGTATGTGATTGTCCTCCGGTAGGGCAGCAGATAGGGTCACATTGACCCACCGTAAACTCTGTACAATCTCATGTCACATTGACCCACCGGTGGTAGGGCAGCGGATAGGGTCACATTGACCCACCGGTAGGGCAGCCGCACAGAGACACAACAACAACAACATGCACGCAGGCCGAGCTTTCGTGTCATTGTATGTGATTGTCCTCCGGTAGGGCAGCAGATAGGGTCACATTGACCCACCGTAAACTCTGTACAATCTCATGTCACATTGACCCACCGGTGGTAGGGCAGCGGATAGGGTCACATTGACCCACCGGTAGGGCAGCCGCACAGAGACACAACAACAACAACATGCACGCAGGCCGAGCTTTCGTGTCATTGTATGTGATTGTCCTCCGGTAGGGCAGCAGATAGGGTCACATTGACCCACCGTAAACTCTGTACAATCTCATGTCACATTGACCCACCGGTGGTAGGGCAGCGGATAGGGTCACATTGACCCACCGGTAGGGCAGCCGCACAGAGACACAACAACAACAACATGCACGCAGGCCGAGCTTTCGTGTCATTGTATGTGATTGTCCTCCGGTAGGGCAGCAGATAGGGTCACATTGACCCACCGTAAACTCTGTACAATCTCATGTCACATTGACCCACCGGTGGTAGGGCAGCGGATAGGGTCACATTGACCCACCGGTAGGGCAGCCGCACAGAGACACAACAACAACAACATGCACGCAGGCCGAGCTTTCGTGTCATTGTATGTGATTGTCCTCCGGTAGGGCAGCAGATAGGGTCACATTGACCCACCGTAAACTCTGTACAATCTCATGTCACATTGACCCACCGGTGGTAGGGCAGCGGATAGGGTCACATTGACCCACCGGTAGGGCAGCCGCACAGAGACACAACAACAACAACATGCACGCAGGCCGAGCTTTCGTGTCATTGTATGTGATTGTCCTCCGGTAGGGCAGCAGATAGGGTCACATTGACCCACCGTAAACTCTGTACAATCTCATGTCACATTGACCCACCGGTGGTAGGGCAGCGGATAGGGTCACATTGACCCACCGGTAGGGCAGCCGCACAGAGCACAACAACAACAACATGCACGCAGGCCGAGCTTTCGTGTCATTGTATATGATTGGGCAGCGGATGGGGGTCACATTGACCCACCGGTGGTAGGGCAGCGGATAGATAGGGTCACATTGACCCACCGGTGGTAGGGCAGCGGATAGATAGGGTCACATTGACCCACCGGTGGTAGGGCAGCGGATAGATAGATAGATAGATAGGGTCACATTGACCCACCGGTGGTAGGGCAGCCGATAGGGTCACATTGACCCACAGAGACACAACAACATGCAGGCTGAGCTTTCGTGTCATTGTCAAATGACGATTGTCCTCCTGTCCTCCTGTCCTCTTGTCTCCCCTCGTCCTCTATTGTGCCATATAATCCGTTGTTATGCAATAGTCTGGGCTACGCGGAACCTCAGTCCGAGGACTGGCACGCGCGCTCTTGCGACTCGGGCCCGCCGGGTCTGTGTGACCCACGAGGGCTGCGCGAGGGTTAACGGACGATCTGGCGGCATCTGCTGGACCCGCGGCAGACAGGGTGCCTGAAACACACTTTTCGCTCGCGCGGGCGACCCCCCTCCCTTCCCTTCCTCGGGGGATGTCCCCCAACACCACACTGATCCCACACTTATTCATGTAACAAGCCACACAGAAATAAGCCATTACTCGTAAGGTGAAACACAATGACCTTTATTGAAACAGAACGTGCCAATGGCAACAGTGACACAGGTATAATGGCTCGTAACACATTCAATGTTAGGATACATTTGTTACACTCTGAAGGGCTAGCTAAGTGGTCACAACAAACACACATCCTTGAGCATCTTGCTAAGGGACTCTTTCATGGCAGCGCAG
>JAQOOF010000833.1:0-17073 GCA_029931835.1 Etheostoma nigrum | reverse complement strand
GTAACAAGGTGAAAACATCACAAAAACATCAGAAGAGGCCGAAACGCACGTTTCTAGCATGGAGAAGTGTGTTTAACAGCTTCTATTAAGAAACTAATGTAATCCTGTTTAAATGACAGTAACAAGGTGAAAACATCACAAAAACATCAGAAGAGGCCGAAACGCACGTTTCTAGCATGGAGAAGTGTGTTTAACAGCTTCTATTAAGAAACTAATGTAATCCTGTTGAAATGACAGTAACAAGGTGAAAACATCACAAAAACATCAGAAGAGGCCGAAACGCACGTTTCTAGCATGGAGAAGTGTGTTTAGCAGCTTCTATTAAGAAACTAATGTAATCCTGTTGAAATGACAGTAACAAGGTGAAAACATCACAAAAACATCAGAAGAGGCCGAAACGCACGTTTCTAGCATGGAAAAGTGTGTTTAACAGCTTCTATTAAGAAACTAATGTAATCCTGTTGAAATGACAGTAACAAGGTGAAAACATCACAAAAACATCAGAAGAGGCCGAAACGCACGTTTCTAGCATGGAGAAGTGTGTTTAACAGCTTCTATTAAGAAAGTAATGTAATCCTGTTGAAATGACAGTAACAAGGTGAAAACATCACAAAAACATCAGAAGAGGCCGAAACGCACGTTTCTAGCATGGAGAAGTGTGTTTAGCAGCTTCTATTAAGAAACTAATGTAATCCTGTTGAAATGACAGTAACAAGGTGAAAACATCACAAAAACATCAGAAGAGGCCGAAACGCACGTTTCTAGCATGGAAAAGTGTGTTTAACAGCTTCTATTAAGAAACTAATGTAATCCTGTTGAGATGACAGTAACAAGGTGAAAACATCACAAAAACATCAGAAGAGGCCGAAACGCACGTTTCTAGCATGGAGAAGTGTGTTTCTATTATGGAGAAGTGTGTTTAGAAGCTTCTTTTAAGAAACTAATGTAATCCTGTTGAAATGACAGTAACAAGGTTAAAACATCACAAAAACATCAGAAGAGGCCAAAACGCACGTTTCTAGCATGGAGAAGTGTGTTTAGCAGCTTCTATTAAGAAACTAATGTAATCCTGTTGAGATGACAGTAACAAGGTGAAAATATCACAAAAACATCAGAAGAGGCCGAAACGCACGTTTCCAGCATGGAGAAGTGTTTTTAACAGCTTCTATTAAGAAACTAATGAAATCCTGTTTAAATGACAGAAACAAGGTTAAAACATCACAAAAACATCAGAAGAGGCCGAAACGCACGTTTCTAGCATGGAAAAGTGTGTTTAACAGCTTATATTAAGAAAGTAATGTAATCCTGTTGAAATGACAGTAGCAAGGTGAAAACATCACAAAAACATCAGAAGAGGCCGAAACGCACGTTTCTAGCATGGAAAAGTGTGTTTAACAGCTTCTATTAAGAAAGTAATGTAATCCTGTTGAAATGACAGTAACAAGGTGAAAACATCACAAAAACATCAGAAGAGGCCGAAACGCACGTTTCTAGCATGGAAAAGTGTGTTTAGAAGCTTCTTTTAAGAAACTAATGTAATCCTGTTGAAATGACAGTAACAAGGTTAAAACATCACAAAAACATCAGAAGAGGCCGAAACGCACGTTTCTAGCATGGAGAAGTGTGTTTAGCAGCTTCTATTAAGAAACTAATGTAATCCTGTTGAAATGAAAGAAACAAGGTTAAAATATCACAAAAACATCAGAAGAGGCCGAAACGCACGTTTCTAGCATGGAGAAGTGTGTTTAGCAGCTTCTATTAAGAAAGTAATGTAATCCTGTTTAAATGACAGTAACAAGGTTAAAACATCACAAAAACATCAGAAGAGGCCGAAACGCACGTTTCTAGCATGGAGAAGTGTGTTTAGCAGCTTCTTTTAAGAAACTAATGTAATCCTGTTGAAATGACAGTAACAAGGTTAAAACATCACAAAAACATCAGAAGAGGCCAAAACGCACGTTTCTAGCATGGAGAAGTGTGTTTAGCAGCTTCTATTAAGAAACTAATGTAATCCTGTTGAAATGACAGTAACAAGGTGAAAACATCACAAAAACATCAGAAGAGGCCAAAACGCACGTTTCTATTATGGAGAAGTGTGTTTAGAAGCTTCTTTTAAGAAACTAATGTAATCCTGTTGAAATGACAGTAACAAGGTTAAAACATCACAAAAACATCAGAAGAGGCCAAAACGCACGTTTCTAGCATGGAGAAGTGTGTTTAGCAGCTTCTATTAAGAAACTAATGTAATCCTGTTGAGATGACAGTAACAAGGTGAAAACATCACAAAAACATCAGAAGAGGCCGAAACGCACGTTTCCAGCATGGAGAAGTGTGTTTAACAGCTTCTATTAAGAAACTAATGTAATCCTGTTGAAATGACAGTAACAAGGTGAAAACATCACAAAAACATCAGAAGAGGCCGAAACGCACGTTTCTAGCATGGAGAAGTGTGTTTAGCAGCTTCTATTAAGAAACTAATGTAATCCTGTTGAAATGACAGTAACAAGGTGAAAACATCACAAAAACATCAGAAGAGGCCGAAACGCACGTTTCTAGCATGGAAATGTGTGTTTAACAGCTTCTATTAAGAAACTAATGTAATCCTGTTGAAATGACAGAAACAAGGTGAAAACATCACAAAAACATCAGAAGAGGCCGAAACGCATTTTTCCAGCATGCCGATGTATGTTTAACAGCTCCTGTTAATAAACTAATGTAATCCTATTGAAATAACAGAAAAAAGGTTAAAACGCACGTTTCCAGCATAGAGATGTGTGTTCAACAGCTACTCCTAAGAAACTAATGTAATCCTGTTTAAATGACAGAAACAAGGGTAAAAAATCACAAAAACATCAGAAGAGGCCGAAACGCACGTTTCTAGCATGGAAAAGTGTGTTTAACAGCTTCTATTAAGAAACTAATGTAATCCTCTTGAAATGACAGAAACAAGGTGAAAACATCACAAAAACATCAGAAGAGGCCGAAACGCACGTTTCCAGCATGGAGAAGTGTGTTTAACAGCTTCTATTAAGAAACTAATGAAATCCTGTTTAAATGACAGAAACAAGGTTAAAACATCACAAAAACATCAGAAGAGGCCGAAACGCACGTTTCTAGCATGGAGAAGTGTGTTTAGCAGCTTCTATTAAGAAACTAATGTAATCCTGTTTAAATGACAGTAACAAGGTGAAAACATCACAAAAACATCAGAAGAGGCCGAAACGCACGTTTCTAGCATGGAGAAGTGTGTTTAGCAGCTTCTATTAAGAAACTAATGTAATCCTGTTTAAATGACAGTAACAAGGTGAAAACATCACAAAAACATCAGAAGAGGCCGAAACGCACGTTTCTAGCATGGAGAAGTGTGTTTAGCAGCTTCTATTAAGAAACTAATGTAATCCTGTTGAAATGACAGTAACAAGGTGAAAACATCACAAAAACATCAGAAGAGGCCCAAACGCACGTTTCTAGCATGGAGAAGTGTGTTTAACAGCTTCTATTAAGAAACTAATGAAATCCTGCTTAAATGACAGAAACAAGGTTAAAACATCACAAAAACATCAGAAGAGGCCGAAACGCACGTTTCTAGCATGGAGAAGTGTGTTTAGCAGCTTCTATTAAGAAACTAATGTAATCCTGTTGAAATGACATTAGCAAGGTGAAAACATCACAAAAACATCAGAAGAAGCCGAAACGCACGTTTCTAGCATGGAAAAGTGTGTTTAACAGCTTCTATTAAGAAACTAATGTAATCCTGTTGAAATGACAGAAACAAGGTGAAAACATCACAAAAACATCAGAAGAGGCCGAAACGCACGTTTCTAGCATGGAAAAGTGTGTTTAACAGCTTCTATTAAGAAACTAATGAAATCCTGTTTAAATGACAGTAACAAGGTTAAAACATCACAAAAACATCAGAAGAGGCCGAAACGCACGTTTCTAGCATGGAGAAGTGTGTTTAGCAGCTTCTATTAAGAAACTAATGTAATCCTGTTGAAATGACAGTAACAAGGTGAAAACATCACAAAAACATCAGAAGAGGCCGAAACGCACGTTTCTAGCATGGAAAAGTGTGTTTAACAGCTTCTATTAAGAAACTAATGTAATCCTGTTGAAATGACAGTAACAAGGTTAAAACATCACAAAAACATCAGAAGAGGCCGAAACGCACGTTTCTAGCATGGAGAAGTGTGTTTAGCAGCTTCTATTAAGAAACTAATGTAATCCTGTTGAGATGACAGTAACAAGGTGAAAACATCACAAAAACATCAGAAGAGGCCGAAACGCACGTTTCCAGCATGGAGAAGTGTGTTTAACAGCTTCTATTAAGAAACTAATGAAATCCTGTTTAAATGACAGAAACAAGGTTAAAACATCACAAAAACATCAGAAGAGGCCGAAACGCACGTTTCTAGCATGGAAAAGTGTGTTTAACAGCTTCTATTAAGAAACTAATGTAATCCTGTTGAAATGACAGTAACAAGGTGAAAACATCACAAAAACATCAGAAGAGGCCGAAACGCACGTTTCTAGCATGGAGAAGTGTGTTTAGACAGCTTCTATTAAGAAACTAATGTAATCCTGTTGAAATGACAGTAACAAGGTGAAAACATCACAAAAACATCAGAAGAGGCCGAAACGCATTTTTCCAGCATGCCGATGTATGTTTAACAGCTCCTGTTAATAAACTAATGTAATCCTATTGAAATAACAGAAAAAAGGTTAAAACGCACGTTTCCAGCATAGAGATGTGTGTTCAACAGCTACTCCTAAGAAACTAATGTAATCCTGTTTAAATGACAGAAACAAGGGTAAAAAATCACAAAAACATCAGAAGAGGCCGAAACGCACGTTTCTAGCATGGAAAAGTGTGTTTAACAGCTTCTATTAAGAAACTAATGTAATCCTCTTGAAATGACAGAAACAAGGTGAAAACATCACAAAAACATCAGAAGAGGCCGAAACGCACGTTTCCAGCATGGAGAAGTGTGTTTAACAGCTTCTATTAAGAAACTAATGAAATCCTGTTTAAATGACAGAAACAAGGTTAAAACATCACAAAAACATCAGAAGAGGCCGAAACGCACGTTTCTAGCATGGAAAAGTGTGTTTAACAGCTTCTATTAAGAAACTAATGTAATCCTGTTGAAATGACAGTAACAAGGTTAAAACATCACAAAAACATCAGAAGAGGCCGAAACGCACGTTTCTAGCATGGAGAAGTGTGTTTAGCAGCTTCTATTAAGAAACTAATGTAATCCTTTTGAAATGACAATAGCAAGGTGAAAACATCACAAAAACATCAGAAGAGGCCGAAACGCACGTTTCTAGCATGGAAAAGTGTGTTTATCAGCTTATATTAAGAAAGTAATGTAATCCTGTTGAAATGACAGTAACAAGGTGAAAACATCACAAAAACATCAGAAGAGGCCGAAACGCACGTTTCTAGCATGGAAAAGTGTGTTTAACAGCTTCTATTAAGAAACTAATGTAATCCTGTTGAAATGACAGTAACAAGGTTAAAACATCACAAAAACATCAGAAGAGGCCGAAACGCACGTTTCTAGCATGGAGAAGTGTGTTTAGCAGCTTCTATTAAGAAACTAATGTAATCCTGTTGAAATGACAGTAACAAGGTGAAAACATCACAAAAACATCAGAAGAGGCCGAAACGCACGTTTCTAGCATGGAGAAGTGTGTTTAACAGCTTCTATTAAGAAACTAATGTAATCCTGCTTGAAATGACAGAAACAAGGTGAAAACATCACAAAAACATCAGAAGAGGCCGAAACGCACGTTTCTAGCATGGAGAAGTGTGTTTAGCAGCTTCTATTAAGAAACTAATGTAATCCTGTTGAAATGACAGTAACAAGGTGAAAACATCACAAAAACATCAGAAGAGGCCGAAACGCACGTTTCTAGCATGGAAAAGTGTGTTTAACAGCTTCTATTAAGAAACTAATGTAATCCTGTTGAAATGACAGAAACAAGGTGAAAACATCACAAAAACATCAGAAGAGGCCGAAACGCACGTTTCTAGCATGGAGAAGTGTGTTTAACAGCTTCTATTAAGAAACTAATGAAATCCTGTTTAAATGACAGAAACAAGGTTAAAACATCACAAAAACATCAGAAGAGGCCGAAACGCACGTTTCTAGCATGGAGAAGTGTGTTTAGCAGCTTCTATTAAGAAACTAATGTAATCCTGTTGAAATGACAGTAACAAGGTGAAAACATCACAAAAACATCAGAAGAGGCCGAAACGCACGTTTCTAGCATGGAAAAGTGTGTTTAACAGCTTCTATTAAGAAACTAATGTAATCCTGTTGAAATGACAGTAACAAGGTTAAAACATCACAAAAACATCAGAAGAGGCCGAAACGCACGTTTCTAGCATGGAGAAGTGTGTTTAGCAGCTTCTATTAAGAAACTAATGTAATCCTGTTGAGATGACAGTAACAAGGTGAAAACATCACAAAAACATCAGAAGAGGCCGAAACGCACGTTTCCAGCATGGAGAAGTGTGTTTAACAGCTTCTATTAAGAAACTAATGAAATCCTGTTTAAATGACAGAAACAAGGTTAAAACATCACAAAAACATCAGAAGAGGCCGAAACGCACGTTTCTAGCATGGAAAAGTGTGTTTAACAGCTTCTATTAAGAAACTAATGTAATCCTGTTGAAATGACAGTAACAAGGTGAAAACATCACAAAAACATCAGAAGAGGCCGAAACGCACGTTTCTAGCATGGAGAAGTGTGTTTAGACAGCTTCTATTAAGAAACTAATGTAATCCTGTTGAAATGACAGTAACAAGGTGAAAACATCACAAAAACATCAGAAGAGGCCGAAACGCATTTTTCCAGCATGCCGATGTATGTTTAACAGCTCCTGTTAATAAACTAATGTAATCCTATTGAAATAACAGAAAAAAGGTTAAAACGCACGTTTCCAGCATAGAGATGTGTGTTCAACAGCTACTCCTAAGAAACTAATGTAATCCTGTTTAAATGACAGAAACAAGGGTAAAAAATCACAAAAACATCAGAAGAGGCCGAAACGCACGTTTCTAGCATGGAAAAGTGTGTTTAACAGCTTCTATTAAGAAACTAATGTAATCCTCTTGAAATGACAGAAACAAGGTGAAAACATCACAAAAACATCAGAAGAGGCCGAAACGCACGTTTCCAGCATGGAGAAGTGTGTTTAACAGCTTCTATTAAGAAACTAATGAAATCCTGTTTAAATGACAGAAACAAGGTTAAAACATCACAAAAACATCAGAAGAGGCCGAAACGCACGTTTCTAGCATGGAGAAGTGTGTTTAGCAGCTTCTATTAAGAAACTAATGTAATCCTGTTGAAATGACAGTAACAAGGTGAAAACATCACAAAAACATCAGAAGAGGCCGAAACGCACGTTTCTAGCATGGAGAAGTGTGTTTAGCAGCTTCTATTAAGAAACTAATGTAATCCTGTTGAAATGACAGTAACAAGGTGAAAACATCACAAAAACATCAGAAGAGGCCGAAACGCACGTTTCTAGCATGGAGAAGTGTGTTTAGCAGCTTCTATTAAGAAACTAATGTAATCCTGTTGAAATGACAGTAACAAGGTGAAAACATCACAAAAACATCAGAAGAGGCCGAAACGCACGTTTCTAGCATGGAAAAGTGTGTTTAACAGCTTCTATTAAGAAACTAATGTAATCCTGTTGAAATGACAGTAACAAGGTTAAAACATCACAAAAACATCAGAAGAGGCCGAAACGCACGTTTCTAGCATGGAAAAGTGTGTTTAACAGCTTCTATTAAGAAACTAATGTAATCCTGTTGAAATGACAGTAACAAGGTGAAAACATCACAAAAACATCAGAAGAGGCCGAAACGCACGTTTCTAGCATGGAAAAGTGTGTTTAACAGCTTCTATTAAGAAACTAATGTAATCCTGTTGAAATGACAGTAACAAGGTGAAAACATCACAAAAACATCAGAAGAGGCCGAAACGCACGTTTCTAGCATGGAGAAGTGTGTTTAGAAGCTTCTATTAAGAAACTAATGTAATCCTGTTGAAATGACAGTAACAAGGTTAAAACATCACAAAAACATCAGAAGAGGCCGAAACGCACGTTTCTAGCATGGAGAAGTGTGTTTAGCAGCTTCTATTAAGAAACTAATGTAATCCTGTTGAAATGACAGTAACAAGGTTAAAACATCACAAAAACATCAGAAGAGGCCGAAACGCACGTTTCTAGCATGGAGAAGTGTGTTTAGCAGCTTCTATTAAGAAACTAATGTAATCCTGTTTAAATGACAGTAACAAGGTGAAAACATCACAAAAACATCAGAAGAGGCCGAAACGCACGTTTCTAGCATGGAGAAGTGTGTTTAGCAGCTTCTATTAAGAAACTAATGTAATCCTGTTGAAATGACAGTAACAAGGTGAAAACATCACAAAAACATCAGAAGAGGCCGAAACGCACGTTTCTAGCATGGAGAAGTGTGTTTAGCAGCTTCTATTAAGAAACTAATGTAATCCTGTTGAAATGACAGTAACAAGGTGAAAACATCACAAAAACATCAGAAGAGGCCAAAACGCACGTTTCTATTATGGAGAAGTGTGTTTAGAAGCTTCTTTTAAGAAACTAATGTAATCCTGTTGAAATGACAGTAACAAGGTTAAAACATCACAAAAACATCAGAAGAGGCCAAAACGCACGTTTCTAGCATGGAGAAGTGTGTTTAGCAGCTTCTATTAAGAAACTAATGTAATCCTGTTGAGATGACAGTAACAAGGTGAAAACATCACAAAAACATCAGAAGAGGCCGAAACGCACGTTTCCAGCATGGAGAAGTGTGTTTAACAGCTTCTATTAAGAAACTAATGTAATCCTGTTGAAATGACAGTAACAAGGTTAAAACATCACAAAAACATCAGAAGAGGCCGAAACGCACGTTTCTAGCATGGAGAATTGTGTTTAGCAGCTTCTATTAAGAAACTAATGTAATCCTGTTTAAATGACAGTAACAAGGTGAAAACATCACAAAAACATCAGAAGAGGCCGAAACGCACGTTTCTAGCATGGAAAAGTGTGTTTAACAGCTTCTATTAAGAAACTAATGTAATCCTGTTGAAATGACAGTAACAAGGTGAAAACATCACAAAAACATCAGAAGAGGCCGAAACGCACGTTTCTAGCATGGAAATGTGTGTTTAACAGCTTCTATTAAGAAACTAATGTAATCCTGTTGAAATGACAGAAACAAGGTGAAAACATCACAAAAACATCAGAAGAGGCCGAAACGCATTTTTCCAGCATGCCGATGTATGTTTAACAGCTCCTGTTAATAAACTAATGTAATCCTATTGAAATAACAGAAAAAAGGTTAAAACGCACGTTTCCAGCATAGAGATGTGTGTTCAACAGCTACTCCTAAGAAACTAATGTAATCCTGTTTAAATGACAGAAACAAGGGTAAAAAATCACAAAAACATCAGAAGAGGCCGAAACGCACGTTTCTAGCATGGAAAAGTGTGTTTAACAGCTTCTATTAAGAAACTAATGTAATCCTCTTGAAATGACAGAAACAAGGTGAAAACATCACAAAAACATCAGAAGAGGCCGAAACGCACGTTTCCAGCATGGAGAAGTGTGTTTAACAGCTTCTATTAAGAAACTAATGAAATCCTGTTTAAATGACAGAAACAAGGTTAAAACATCACAAAAACATCAGAAGAGGCCGAAACGCACGTTTCTAGCATGGAGAAGTGTGTTTAGCAGCTTCTATTAAGAAACTAATGTAATCCTGTTTAAATGACAGTAACAAGGTGAAAACATCACAAAAACATCAGAAGAGGCCGAAACGCACGTTTCTAGCATGGAGAAGTGTGTTTAGCAGCTTCTATTAAGAAACTAATGTAATCCTGTTGAAATGACAGTAACAAGGTGAAAACATCACAAAAACATCAGAAGAGGCCGAAACGCACGTTTCTAGCATGGAGAAGTGTGTTTAACAGCTTCTATTAAGAAACTAATGTAATCCTGTTGAAATGACAGTAACAAGGTTAAAACATCACAAAAACATCAGAAGAGGCCGAAACGCACGTTTCTAGCATGGAGAAGTGTGTTTAGCAGCTTCTATTAAGAAACTAATGTAATCCTGTTGAAATGACAGAAACAAGGTGAAAACATCACAAAAACATCAGAAGAGGCCGAAACGCACGTTTCTAGCATGGAAAAGTGTGTTTAACAGCTTCTATTAAGAAACTAATGTAATCCTGTTGAAATGACAGAAACAAGGTGAAAACATCACAAAAACATCAGAAGAGGCCGAAACGCACGTTTCTAGCATGGAGAAGTGTGTTTAACAGCTTCTATTAAGAAACTAATGTAATCCTGTTGAAATGACAGAAACAAGGTGAAAACATCACAAAAACATCAGAAGAGGCCGAAACGCACGTTTCTAGCATGGAGAAGTGTGTTTAACAGCTTCTATTAAGAAACTAATGTAATCCTGTTGAAATGACAGAAACAAGGTTAAAACATCACAAAAACATCAGAAGAGGCCGAAACGCACGTTTCTAGCATGGAGAAGTGTGTTTAGCAGCTTCTATTAAGAAACTAATGTAATCCTGTTGAAATGACAGTAACAAGGTTAAAACATCACAAAAACATCAGAAGAGGCCGAAACGCACGTTTCTAGCATGGAGAAGTGTGTTTAGCAGCTTCTATTAAGAAACTAATGTAATCCTGTTGAAATGACAGTAACAAGGTGAAAACATCACAAAAACATCAGAAGAGGCCGAAACGCACGTTTCTAGCATGGAGAAGTGTGTTTAACAGCTTCTATTAAGAAACTAATGTAATCCTGTTTAAATGACAGTAACAAGGTGAAAACATCACAAAAACATCAGAAGAGGCCGAAACGCACGTTTCTAGCATGGAAAAGTGTGTTTAACAGCTTCTATTAAGAAACTAATGTAATCCTGTTGAAATGACAGTAACAAGGTGAAAACATCACAAAAACATCAGAAGAGGCCGAAACGCACGTTTCTAGCATGGAAAAGTGTGTTTAACAGCTTCTATTAAGAAACTAATGTAATCCTGTTGAAATGACAGTAACAAGGTGAAAACATCACAAAAACATCAGAAGAGGCCGAAACGCACGTTTCTAGCATGGAGAAGTGTGTTTAACAGCTTCTATTAAGAAACTAATGTAATCCTGTTGAAATGACAGTAACAAGGTTAAAACATCACAAAAACATCAGAAGAGGCCAAAACGCACGTTTCTAGCATGGAGAAGTGTGTTTAGCAGCTTCTATTAAGAAACTAATGTAATCCTGTTGAAATGACAGTAACAAGGTGAAAACATCACAAAAACATCAGAAGAGGCCGAAACGCACGTTTCTAGCATGGAGAAGTGTGTTTAACAGCTTCTATTAAGAAACTAATGTAATCCTGTTTAAATGACAGTAACAAGGTGAAAACATCACAAAAACATCAGAAGAGGCCGAAACGCACGTTTCTAGCATGGAAAAGTGTGTTTAACAGCTTCTATTAAGAAACTAATGTAATCCTGTTGAAATGACAGTAACAAGGTGAAAACATCACAAAAACATCAGAAGAGGCCGAAACGCACGTTTCTAGCATGGAGAAGTGTGTTTAACAGCTTCTATTAAGAAACTAATGTAATCCTGTTGAAATGACAGAAACAAGGTGAAAACATCACAAAAACATCAGAAGAGGCCGAAACGCACGTTTCTAGCATGGAGAAGTGTGTTTAACAGCTTCTATTAAGAAACTAATGTAATCCTGTTGAAATGACAGTAACAAGGTGAAAACATCACAAAAACATCAGAAGAGGCCGAAACGCACGTTTCTAGCATGGAGAAGTGTGTTTAACAGCTTCTATTAAGAAACTAATGTAATCCTGTTGAAATGACAGAAACAAGGTGAAAACATCACAAAAACATCAGAAGAGGCCGAAACGCACGTTTCTAGCATGGAGAAGTGTGTTTAGCAGCTTCTATTAAGAAACTAATGTAATCCTGTTTAAATGACAGTAACAAGGTGAAAACATCACAAAAACATCAGAAGAGGCCGAAACGCACGTTTCTAGCATGGAGAAGTGTGTTTAGACAGCTTCTATTAAGAAACTAATGTAATCCTGTTGAAATGACAGTAACAAGGTGAAAACATCACAAAAACATCAGAAGAGGCCGAAACGCACGTTTCTAGCATGGAGAAGTGTGTTTAACAGCTTCTATTAAGAAACTAATGTAATCCTGTTGAAATGACAGTAACAAGGTGAAAACATCACAAAAACATCAGAAGAGGCCGAAACGCACGTTTCTAGCATGGAGAAGTGTGTTTAGCAGCTTCTATTAAGAAACTAATGTAATCCTGTTGAAATGACAGTAACAAGGTTAAAACATCACAAAAACATCAGAAGAGGCCGAAACGCACGTTTCTAGCATGGAAAAGTGTGTTTAACAGCTTCTATTAAGAAACTAATGTAATCCTGTTGAAATGACAGTAACAAGGTGAAAACATCACAAAAACATCAGAAGAGGCCGAAACGCACGTTTCTAGCATGGAGAAGTGTGTTTAACAGCTTCTATTAAGAAACTAATGTAATCCTGTTGAAATGACAGAAACAAGGTGAAAACATCACAAAAACATCAGAAGAGGCCGAAACGCACGTTTCTAGCATGGAGAAGTGTGTTTAACAGCTTCTATTAAGAAACTAATGTAATCCTGTTGAAATGACAGTAACAAGGTGAAAACATCACAAAAACATCAGAAGAGGCCGAAACGCACGTTTCTAGCATGGAAAAGTGTGTTTAACAGCTTCTATTAAGAAACTAATGTAATCCTGTTGAAATGACAGAAACAAGGTGAAAACATCACAAAAACATCAGAAGAGGCCGAAACGCACGTTTCCAGCATGGAGAAGTGTGTTTAACAGCTTCTATTAAGAAACTAATGTAATCCTGTTTAAATGACAGAAACAAGGTTAAAACATCACAAAAACATCAGAAGAGGCCGAAACGCACGTTTCTAGCATGGAGAAGTGTGTTTAGCAGCTTCTATTAAGAAACTAATGTAATCCTGTTGAAATGACAGTAACAAGGTGAAAACATCACAAAAACATCAGAAGAGGCCGAAACGCACGTTTCTAGCATGGAGAAGTGTGTTTAACAGCTTCTATTAAGAAACTAATGTAATCCTGTTGAAATGACAGTAACAAGGTTAAAACATCACAAAAACATCAGAAGAGGCCGAAACGCACGTTTCTAGCATGGAGAAGTGTGTTTAGCAGCTTCTATTAAGAAACTAATGTAATCCTGTTGAAATGACAGTAACAAGGTGAAAACATCACAAAAACATCAGAAGAGGCCGAAACGCACGTTTCTAGCATGGAGAAGTGTGTTTAGCAGCTTCTATTAAGAAACTAATGTAATCCTGTTGAAATGACAGTAACAAGGTGAAAACATCACAAAAACATCAGAAGAGGCCGAAACGCACGTTTCTAGCATGGAAAAGTGTGTTTAACAGCTTCTATTAAGAAACTAATGTAATCCTGTTGAAATGACAGTAACAAGGTGAAAACATCACAAAAACATCAGAAGAGGCCGAAACGCACGTTTCTAGCATGGAAAAGTGTGTTTAACAGCTTCTATTAAGAAACTAATGTAATCCTGTTGAAATGACAGTAACAAGGTTAAAACATCACAAAAACATCAGAAGAGGCCGAAACGCACGTTTCTAGCATGGAGAAGTGTGTTTAGCAGCTTCTATTAAGAAACTAATGTAATCCTGTTGAAATGACAGTAACAAGGTGAAAACATCACAAAAACATCAGAAGAGGCCGAAACGCACGTTTCTAGCATGGAGAAGTGTGTTTAACAGCTTCTATTAAGAAACTAATGTAATCCTGTTGAAATGACAGTAACAAGGTGAAAACATCACAAAAACATCAGAAGAGGCCGAAACGCACGTTTCTAGCATGGAGAATGTGTGTTTAACAGCTTCTATTAAGAAACTAATGTAATCCTGTTGAAATGACAGAAACAAGGTGAAAACATCACAAAAACATCAGAAGAGGCCGAAACGCATTTTTCCAGCATGCCGATGTATGTTTAACAGCTCCTGTTAATAAACTAATGTAATCCTATTGAAATAACAGAAAAAAGGTTAAAACGCACGTTTCCAGCATAGAGATGTGTGTTCAACAGCTACTCCTAAGAAACTAATGTAATCCTGTTTAAATGACAGAAACAAGGGTAAAAAATCACAAAAACATCAGAAGAGGCCGAAACGCACGTTTCTAGCATGGAAAAGTGTGTTTAACAGCTTCTATTAAGAAACTAATGTAATCCTCTTGAAATGACAGAAACAAGGTGAAAACATCACAAAAACATCAGAAGAGGCCGAAACGCACGTTTCCAGCATGGAGAAGTGTGTTTAACAGCTTCTATTAAGAAACTAATGAAATCCTGTTTAAATGACAGAAACAAGGTTAAAACATCACAAAAACATCAGAAGAGGCCGAAACGCACGTTTCTAGCATGGAGAAGTGTGTTTAGCAGCTTCTATTAAGAAACTAATGTAATCCTGTTTAAATGACAGTAACAAGGTGAAAACATCACAAAAACATCAGAAGAGGCCGAAACGCACGTTTCTAGCATGGAGAAGTGTGTTTAGCAGCTTCTATTAAGAAACTAATGTAATCCTGTTGAGATGACAGTAACAAGGTGAAAACATCACAAAAACATCAGAAGAGGCCGAAACGCACGTTTCTAGCATGGAGAAGTGTGTTTAACAGCTTCTATTAAGAAACTAATGTAATCCTGTTTAAATGACAGTAACAAGGTGAAAACATCACAAAAACATCAGAAGAGGCCGAAACGCACGTTTCTAGCATGGAGAAGTGTGTTTAGCAGCTTCTATTAAGAAACTAATGTAATCCTGTTTAAATGACAGAAACAAGGTGAAAACATCACAAAAACATCAGAAGAGGCCGAAACGCACGTTTCTAGCATGGAGAAGTGTGTTTAACAGCTTCTATTAAGAAACTAATGTAATCCTGTTGAAATGACAGAAACAAGGTGAAAACATCACAAAAACATCAGAAGAGGCCGAAACGCACGTTTCTAGCATGGAGAAGTGTGTTTAACAGCTTCTATTAAGAAACTAATGTAATCCTGTTGAAATGACAGAAACAAGGTTAAAACATCACAAAAACATCAGAAGAGGCCGAAACGCACGTTTCTAGCATGGAGAAGTGTGTTTAACAGCTTCTATTAAGAAACTAATGTAATCCTGTTTAAATGACAGTAACAAGGTGAAAACATCACAAAAACATCAGAAGAGGCCGAAACGCACGTTTCTAGCATGGAGAAGTGTGTTTAGCAGCTTCTATTAAGAAACTAATGTAATCCTGTTGAAATGACAGTAACAAGGTGAAAACATCACAAAAACATCAGAAGAGGCCGAAACGCACGTTTCTAGCATGGAGAAGTGTGTTTAACAGCTTCTATTAAGAAACTAATGTAATCCTGTTGAAATGACAGTAACAAGGTTAAAACATCACAAAAACATCAGAAGAGGCCGAAACGCACGTTTCTAGCATGGAGAAGTGTGTTTAGCAGCTTCTATTAAGAAACTAATGTAATCCTGTTTAAATGACAGTAACAAGGTGAAAACATCACAAAAACATCAGAAGAGGCCGAAACGCACGTTTCTAGCATGGAAAAGTGTGTTTAACAGCTTCTATTAAGAAACTAATGTAATCCTGTTGAAATGACAGTAACAAGGTGAAAACATCACAAAAACATCAGAAGAGGCCGAAACGCACGTTTCTAGCATGGAAAAGTGTGTTTAACAGCTTCTATTAAGAAACTAATGTAATCCTGTTGAAATGACAGTAACAAGGTGAAAACATCACAAAAACATCAGAAGAGGCCGAAACGCACGTTTCTAGCATGGAGAAGTGTGTTTAACAGCTTCTATTAAGAAACTAATGTAATCCTGTTGAAATGACAGAAACAAGGTGAAAACATCACAAAAACATCAGAAGAGGCCGAAACGCACGTTTCTAGCATGGAGAAGTGTGTTTAGCAGCTTCTATTAAGAAACTAATGTAATCCTGTTGAAATGACAGTAACAAGGTGAAAACATCACAAAAACATCAGAAGAGGCCGAAACGCACGTTTCCAGCATGGAGAAGTGTGTTTAACAGCTTCTATTAAGAAACTAATGTAATCCTGTTTAAATGACAGAAACAAGGTGTAAAACATCACAAAAACATCAGAAGAGGCCGAAACGCACGTTTCTAGCATGGAGAAGTGTGTTTAGCAGCTTCTATTAAGAAACTAATGTAATCCTGTTGAAATGACAGAAACAAGGTGAAAACATCACAAAAACATCAGAAGAGGCCGAAACGCACGTTTCCAGCATGGAGAAGTGTGTTTAACAGCTTCTATTAAGAAACTAATGAAATCCTGTTTAAATGACAGAAACAAGGTTAAAACATCACAAAAACATCAGAAGAGGCCGAAACGCACGTTTCTAGCATGGAGAAGTGTGTTTAGCAGCTTCTATTAAGAAACTAATGTAATCCTGTTGAAATGACAGAAACAAGGTGAAAACATCACAAAAACATCAGAAGAGGCCGAAACGCACGTTTCTAGCATGGAGAAGTGTGTTTAACAGCTTCTATTAAGAAACTAATGTAATCCTGTTTAAATGACAGAAACAAGGTTAAAACATCACAAAAACATCAGAAGAGGCCGAAACGCACGTTTCTAGCATGGAGAAGTGTGTTTAGCAGCTTCTATTAAGAAACTAATGTAATCCTGTTGAAATGACAGTAACAAGGTGAAAACATCACAAAAACATCAGAAGAGGCCGAAACGCACGTTTCTAGCATGGAGAAGTGTGTTTAGCAGCTTCTATTAAGAAACTAATGTAATCCTGTTGAAATGACAGTAACAAGGTGAAAACATCACAAAAACATCAGAAGAGGCCGAAACGCACGTTTCCAGCATGGAGAAGTGTGTTTAACAGCT
>JAQOOF010000832.1:0-17090 GCA_029931835.1 Etheostoma nigrum | reverse complement strand
GGCCTACTATTGTGCAGACTGTGTTTGCCCGTAGCCCCACAACAAACCTTGAATCTGTTTGGAATAAACACACACACACACACACACACACACACACAGCAGACACACACACAGCAGACACACACACATAGACACACAGCCACACACACATAGACACACACACACACACACATAGACACACACACACATACACATACACACACACACACACACACACACACACATACACACACATAGACACACAGCCACACACATAGACACACACACACACACACACACATAGACACACAGCCACACACCCAGCAGACACACACACATAGACACACACACATAGACACACAGCCACACACCCAGCAGACACACACACATAGACACACAGCCAAACACCCAGCAGACACACACACAGCCACACAGCCACACACATAGACACACACATAGACACACACACACACGGGTCCCTGGGACCCAAATGGCGAGGCTGAGGCGTCAAGGGTAGTAGAAAGATGACATTGAACAAGGATGGGTCCCCTGGACCACAAAAAGGATGAGGCCGGCCTGACGTGTATTGGCATGAAAAATAAAAACAGGGGGGGGGTCTCTGAGACCCAAAGGATGAGGCTACGAAGGCAATTGACATGGAATGAAAGCGGTGTCTCGGCACCCCAAAGCAGAACGGCAGGCTAGTACAAAAGGTCACATAAGCTACACATGTCCCTGTGACACTAAGGACAATACAAGGGTTAATTCTCAATTTTCTTACCTCTGTCTTCAGTGAGACTTGCGGGACTTGTCCTCTTCTGTAAATTTGCATCATCCAGAATATTATATTTATTCATGATGTGGTCAAACTGCAAGTATTTTGAACTACTACGACAATTGTTGAACAGTGTAAGATTGTTTATTTCAGTTCTAAATAAAGATGTGGCTTCCAAAAAAAAGTTGCGTCCTCTATACAGTTTCCTTGTCATCTCTGCGTCCAGCAAAGAAGTAGCAGCGCCTTATGCTAATGAAAAAGCTTACAGCACTGGGGATTCCCAGGCAGTCTCCCATCCAAGTACTGACCCAGCCCTACCAAGCTTAGCTTCCGAGATCGAGGCGGTAATCAGGGTGGTATGGCCGTAAGCAAGCACAGAGGGTGAAAACAAGCTATTTCTAGACGTGAAAACCTGAAGGTTCTCAAAACTGTTGAATAAACAGCTTGGGGTTGAGGAATACTGAACTACATGTAATCAAATTATTAGTACACATATCCATTTTGCAGTAGTTTGCTAGTAGTTCAACTACATTCACCTTAGAATCAAGGAGTTGAATTACTTTTTGCTCTTTTTTGCACTACAAATAACACTTTTGAATTTTTAAGAGTTTGTTGACTTGTTTTGTCCGAAATTGATTCATTTGTTTAGCCTGTTGCTACACTTATAAATACTTTCACGTATTTCCATGTTTCTATTTTTGTTTTCTGTAATTAATTCTCAATTTTCTTACCTCTGTCTTCAGTGAGACTTGCGGGACTTGTCCTCTTCTGTAAATTTGCATCATCCAGAATATTATATTTATTCATGATGTGGTCAAACTGCAAGTATTTTGAACTACTACATGAATTGTTGAAAAGTGTAAGATTGTTTATTTCAGTTCTGAATAAAGATGTGGCTTCCAAAAAAAAAGTTGCGTCCTCTATACAGTTTCCTTGTCATCTCTGCGTCCAGCAAAGAAGTAGCAGCGCCTTATGCTAATGAAAAAGCTTACAGCACTGGGGATTCCCAGGCAGTCTCCCATCCAAGTACTGACCCAGCCCTACCGAGCTTAGCTTCCGAGATCAGACGAGATCAGGCGTAATCAGGGTGGTATGGCCGTAAGCAAGCACAGAGGGTGAAAACAAGCTATTTCTAGACGTGAAAACCTGAAGGTTCTCAAAACTGTTGAATAAACAGCTTGGGGTTGAGGAATACTGAACTACATGTAATCAAATTATTAGTACACATATCCATTTTGCAGTAGTTTGCTAGTAGTTCAACTACATTCACCTTAGAATCAAGGAGTTGAATTACTTTTTGCTCTTTTTTGCACTACAAATAAAACTTTTGAATTTTTAAGAGTTTGTTGACTTGTTTTGTCCGAAATTGATTCATTTGTTTAGCCTGTTGCTACACTTATAAATACTTTCACGTATTTCCATGTTTCTATTTTTGTTTTCTGTAATTAATTCTCAATTTTCTTACCTCTGTCTTCAGTGAGACTTGCGGGACTTGTCCTCTTCTGTAAATTTGCATCATCCAGAATATTATATTTATTCATGATGTGGTCAAACTGCAAGTATTTTGAACTACTACATGAATTGTTGAAAAGTGTAAGATTGTTTATTTCAGTTCTGAATAAAGATGTGGCTTCCAAAAAAAAAGTTGCGTCCTCTATACAGTTTCCTTGTCATCTCTGCGTCCAGCAAAGAAGTAGCAGCGCCTTATGCTAATGAAAAAGCTTACAGCACTGGGGATTCCCAGGCAGTCTCCCATCCAAGTACTGACCCAGCCCTACCGAGCTTAGCTTCCGAGATCAGACGAGATCAGGCGTAATCAGGGTGGTATGGCCGTAAGCAAGCACAGAGGGTGAAAACAAGCTATTTCTAGACGTGAAAACCTGAAGGTTCTCAAAACTGTTGAATAAACAGCTTGGGGTTGAGGAATACTGAACTACATGTAATCAAATTATTAGTACACATATCCATTTTGCAGTAGTTTGCTAGTAGTTCAACTACATTCACCTTAGAATCAAGGAGTTGAATTACTTTTTGCTCTTTTTTGCACTACAAATAACACTTCTGAATTTTTAAGAGTTCGTTGACTTGTTTTGTCCGAAATTGATTCATTTGTTTAGCCTGTTGCTACACTTATAAATACTTTCACGTATTTCCATGTTTCTATTTTTGTTTTCTGTAATTAATTCTCAATTTTCTTACCTCTGTCTTCAGTGAGACTTGCGGGACTTGTCCTCTTCTGTAAATTTGCATCATCCAGAATATTATATTTATTCATGATGTGGTCAAACTGCAAGTATTTTGAACTACTACATGAATTGTTGAAAAGTGTAAGATTGTTTATTTCAGTTCTGAATAAAGATGTGGCTTCCAAAAAAAAAGTTGCGTCCTCTATACAGTTTCCTTGTCATCTCTGCGTCCAGCAAAGAAGTAGCAGCGCCTTATGCTAATGAAAAAGCTTACAGCACTGGGGATTCCCAGGCAGTCTCCCATCCAAGTACTGACCCAGCCCTACCGAGCTTAGCTTCCGAGATCAGACGAGATCAGGCGTAATCAGGGTGGTATGGCCGTAAGCAAGCACAGAGGGTGAAAACAAGCTATTTCTAGACGTGAAAACCTGAAGGTTCTCAAAACTGTTGAATAAACAGCTTGGGGTTGAGGAATACTGAACTACATGTAATCAAATTATTAGTACACATATCCATTTTGCAGTAGTTTGCTAGTAGTTCAACTACATTCACCTTAGAATCAAGGAGTTGAATTACTTTTTGCTCTTTTTTGCACTACAAATAAAACTTTTGAATTTTTAAGAGTTTGTTGACTTGTTTTGTCCGAAATTGATTCATTTGTTTAGCCTGTTGCTACACTTATAAATACTTTCACGTATTTCCATGTTTCTATTTTTGTTTTCTGTAATTAATTCTCAATTTTCTTACCTCTGTCTTCAGTGAGACTTGCGGGACTTGTCCTCTTCTGTAAATTTGCATCATCCAGAATATTATATTTATTCATGATGTGGTCAAACTGCAAGTATTTTGAACTACTACATGAATTGTTGAAAAGTGTAAGATTGTTTATTTCAGTTCTGAATAAAGATGTGGCTTCCAAAAAAAAAGTTGCGTCCTCTATACAGTTTCCTTGTCATCTCTGCGTCCAGCAAAGAAGTAGCAGCGCCTTATGCTAATGAAAAAGCTTACAGCACTGGGGATTCCCAGGCAGTCTCCCATCCAAGTACTGACCCAGCCCTACCGAGCTTAGCTTCCGAGATCAGACGAGATCAGGCGTAATCAGGGTGGTATGGCCGTAAGCAAGCACAGAGGGTGAAAACAAGCTATTTCTAGACGTGAAAACCTGAAGGTTCTCAAAACTGTTGAATAAACAGCTTGGGGTTGAGGAATACTGAACTACATGTAATCAAATTATTAGTACACATATCCATTTTGCAGTAGTTTGCTAGTAGTTCAACTACATTCACCTTAGAATCAAGGAGTTGAATTACTTTTTGCTCTTTTTTGCACTACAAATAACACTTTTGAATTTTTAAGAGTTCGTTGACTTGTTTTGTCCGAAATTGATTCATTTGTTTAGCCTGTTGCTACACTTATAAATACTTTCACGTATTTCCATGTTTCTATTTTTGTTTTCTGTAATTAATTCTCAATTTTCTTACCTCTGTCTTCAGTGAGACTTGCGGGACTTGTCCTCTTCTGTAAATTTGCATCATCCAGAATATTATATTTATTCATGATGTGGTCAAACTGCAAGTATTTTGAACTACTACATGAATTGTTGAAAAGTGTAAGATTGTTTATTTCAGTTCTGAATAAAGATGTGGCTTCCAAAAAAAAAGTTGCGTCCTCTATACAGTTTCCTTGTCATCTCTGCGTCCAGCAAAGAAGTAGCAGCGCCTTATGCTAATGAAAAAGCTTACAGCACTGGGGATTCCCAGGCAGTCTCCCATCCAAGTACTGACCCAGCCCTACCGAGCTTAGCTTCCGAGATCAGACGAGATCAGGCGTAATCAGGGTGGTATGGCCGTAAGCAAGCACAGAGGGTGAAAACAAGCTATTTCTAGACGTGAAAACCTGAAGGTTCTCAAAACTGTTGAATAAACAGCTTGGGGTTGAGGAATACTGAACTACATGTAATCAAATTATTAGTACACATATCCATTTTGCAGTAGTTTGCTAGTAGTTCAACTACATTCACCTTAGAATCAAGGAGTTGAATTACTTTTTGCTCTTTTTTGCACTACAAATAACACTTCTGAATTTTTAAGAGTTCGTTGACTTGTTTTGTCCGAAATTGATTCATTTGTTTAGCCTGTTGCTACACTTATAAATACTTTCACGTATTTCCATGTTTCTATTTTTGTTTTCTGTAATTAATTCTCAATTTTCTTACCTCTGTCTTCAGTGAGACTTGCGGGACTTGTCCTCTTCTGTAAATTTGCATCATCCAGAATATTATATTTATTCATGATGTGGTCAAACTGCAAGTATTTTGAACTACTACATGAATTGTTGAAAAGTGTAAGATTGTTTATTTCAGTTCTGAATAAAGATGTGGCTTCCAAAAAAAAAGTTGCGTCCTCTATACAGTTTCCTTGTCATCTCTGCGTCCAGCAAAGAAGTAGCAGCGCCTTATGCTAATGAAAAAGCTTACAGCACTGGGGATTCCCAGGCAGTCTCCCATCCAAGTACTGACCCAGCCCTACCGAGCTTAGCTTCCGAGATCAGACGAGATCAGGCGTAATCAGGGTGGTATGGCCGTAAGCAAGCACAGAGGGTGAAAACAAGCTATTTCTAGACGTGAAAACCTGAAGGTTCTCAAAACTGTTGAATAAACAGCTTGGGGTTGAGGAATACTGAACTACATGTAATCAAATTATTAGTACACATATCCATTTTGCAGTAGTTTGCTAGTAGTTCAACTACATTCACCTTAGAATCAAGGAGTTGAATTACTTTTTGCTCTTTTTTGCACTACAAATAAAACTTTTGAATTTTTAAGAGTTCGTTGACTTGTTTTGTCCGAAATTGATTCATTTGTTTAGCCTGTTGCTACACTTATAAATACTTTCACGTATTTCCATGTTTCTATTTTTGTTTTCTGTAATTAATTCTCAATTTTCTTACCTCTGTCTTCAGTGAGACTTGCGGGACTTGTCCTCTTCTGTAAATTTGCATCATCCAGAATATTATATTTATTCATGATGTGGTCAAACTGCAAGTATTTTGAACTACTACATGAATTGTTGAAAAGTGTAAGATTGTTTATTTCAGTTCTGAATAAAGATGTGGCTTCCAAAAAAAAAGTTGCGTCCTCTATACAGTTTCCTTGTCATCTCTGCGTCCAGCAAAGAAGTAGCAGCGCCTTATGCTAATGAAAAAGCTTACAGCACTGGGGATTCCCAGGCAGTCTCCCATCCAAGTACTGACCCAGCCCTACCGAGCTTAGCTTCCGAGATCAGACGAGATCAGGCGTAATCAGGGTGGTATGGCCGTAAGCAAGCACAGAGGGTGAAAACAAGCTATTTCTAGACGTGAAAACCTGAAGGTTCTCAAAACTGTTGAATAAACAGCTTGGGGTTGAGGAATACTGAACTACATGTAATCAAATTATTAGTACACATATCCATTTTGCAGTAGTTTGCTAGTAGTTCAACTACATTCACCTTAGAATCAAGGAGTTGAATTACTTTTTGCTCTTTTTTGCACTACAAATAACACTTTTGAATTTTTAAGAGTTCGTTGACTTGTTTTGTCCGAAATTGATTCATTTGTTTAGCCTGTTGCTACACTTATAAATACTTTCACGTATTTCCATGTTTCTATTTTTGTTTTCTGTAATTAATTCTCAATTTTCTTACCTCTGTCTTCAGTGAGACTTGCGGGACTTGTCCTCTTCTGTAAATTTGCATCATCCAGAATATTATATTTATTCATGATGTGGTCAAACTGCAAGTATTTTGAACTACTACATGAATTGTTGAAAAGTGTAAGATTGTTTATTTCAGTTCTGAATAAAGATGTGGCTTCCAAAAAAAAAGTTGCGTCCTCTATACAGTTTCCTTGTCATCTCTGCGTCCAGCAAAGAAGTAGCAGCGCCTTATGCTAATGAAAAAGCTTACAGCACTGGGGATTCCCAGGCAGTCTCCCATCCAAGTACTGACCCAGCCCTACCGAGCTTAGCTTCCGAGATCAGACGAGATCAGGCGTAATCAGGGTGGTATGGCCGTAAGCAAGCACAGAGGGTGAAAACAAGCTATTTCTAGACGTGAAAACCTGAAGGTTCTCAAAACTGTTGAATAAACAGCTTGGGGTTGAGGAATACTGAACTACATGTAATCAAATTATTAGTACACATATCCATTTTGCAGTAGTTTGCTAGTAGTTCAACTACATTCACCTTAGAATCAAGGAGTTGAATTACTTTTTGCTCTTTTTTGCACTACAAATAACACTTTTGAATTTTTAAGAGTTTGTTGACTTGTTTTGTCCGAAATTGATTCATTTGTTTAGCCTGTTGCTACACTTATAAATACTTTCACGTATTTCCATGTTTCTATTTTTGTTTTCTGTAATTAATTCTCAATTTTCTTACCTCTGTCTTCAGTGAGACTTGCGGGACTTGTCCTCTTCTGTAAATTTGCATCATCCAGAATATTATATTTATTCATGATGTGGTCAAACTGCAAGTATTTTGAACTACTACATGAATTGTTGAAAAGTGTAAGATTGTTTATTTCAGTTCTGAATAAAGATGTGGCTTCCAAAAAAAAAGTTGCGTCCTCTATACAGTTTCCTTGTCATCTCTGCGTCCAGCAAAGAAGTAGCAGCGCCTTATGCTAATGAAAAAGCTTACAGCACTGGGGATTCCCAGGCAGTCTCCCATCCAAGTACTGACCCAGCCCTACCGAGCTTAGCTTCCGAGATCAGACGAGATCAGGCGTAATCAGGGTGGTATGGCCGTAAGCAAGCACAGAGGGTGAAAACAAGCTATTTCTAGACGTGAAAACCTGAAGGTTCTCAAAACTGTTGAATAAACAGCTTGGGGTTGAGGAATACTGAACTACATGTAATCAAATTATTAGTACACATATCCATTTTGCAGTAGTTTGCTAGTAGTTCAACTACATTCACCTTAGAATCAAGGAGTTGAATTACTTTTTGCTCTTTTTTGCACTACAAATAACACTTTTGAATTTTTAAGAGTTTGTTGACTTGTTTTGTCCGAAATTGATTCATTTGTTTAGCCTGTTGCTACACTTATAAATACTTTCACGTATTTCCATGTTTCTATTTTTGTTTTCTGTAATTAATTCTCAATTTTCTTACCTCTGTCTTCAGTGAGACTTGCGGGACTTGTCCTCTTCTGTAAATTTGCATCATCCAGAATATTATATTTATTCATGATGTGGTCAAACTGCAAGTATTTTGAACTACTACATGAATTGTTGAAAAGTGTAAGATTGTTTATTTCAGTTCTGAATAAAGATGTGGCTTCCAAAAAAAAAGTTGCGTCCTCTATACAGTTTCCTTGTCATCTCTGCGTCCAGCAAAGAAGTAGCAGCGCCTTATGCTAATGAAAAAGCTTACAGCACTGGGGATTCCCAGGCAGTCTCCCATCCAAGTACTGACCCAGCCCTACCGAGCTTAGCTTCCGAGATCAGACGAGATCAGGCGTAATCAGGGTGGTATGGCCGTAAGCAAGCACAGAGGGTGAAAACAAGCTATTTCTAGACGTGAAAACCTGAAGGTTCTCAAAACTGTTGAATAAACAGCTTGGGGTTGAGGAATACTGAACTACATGTAATCAAATTATTAGTACACATATCCATTTTGCAGTAGTTTGCTAGTAGTTCAACTACATTCACCTTAGAATCAAGGAGTTGAATTACTTTTTGCTCTTTTTTGCACTACAAATAAAACTTTTGAATTTTTAAGAGTTCGTTGACTTGTTTTGTCCGAAATTGATTCATTTGTTTAGCCTGTTGCTACACTTATAAATACTTTCACGTATTTCCATGTTTCTATTTTTGTTTTCTGTAATTAATTCTCAATTTTCTTACCTCTGTCTTCAGTGAGACTTGCGGGACTTGTCCTCTTCTGTAAATTTGCATCATCCAGAATATTATATTTATTCATGATGTGGTCAAACTGCAAGTATTTTGAACTACTACATGAATTGTTGAAAAGTGTAAGATTGTTTATTTCAGTTCTGAATAAAGATGTGGCTTCCAAAAAAAAAGTTGCGTCCTCTATACAGTTTCCTTGTCATCTCTGCGTCCAGCAAAGAAGTAGCAGCGCCTTATGCTAATGAAAAAGCTTACAGCACTGGGGATTCCCAGGCAGTCTCCCATCCAAGTACTGACCCAGCCCTACCGAGCTTAGCTTCCGAGATCAGACGAGATCAGGCGTAATCAGGGTGGTATGGCCGTAAGCAAGCACAGAGGGTGAAAACAAGCTATTTCTAGACGTGAAAACCTGAAGGTTCTCAAAACTGTTGAATAAACAGCTTGGGGTTGAGGAATACTGAACTACATGTAATCAAATTATTAGTACACATATCCATTTTGCAGTAGTTTGCTAGTAGTTCAACTACATTCACCTTAGAATCAAGGAGTTGAATTACTTTTTGCTCTTTTTTGCACTACAAATAAAACTTTTGAATTTTTAAGAGTTCGTTGACTTGTTTTGTCCGAAATTGATTCATTTGTTTAGCCTGTTGCTACACTTATAAATACTTTCACGTATTTCCATGTTTCTATTTTTGTTTTCTGTAATTAATTCTCAATTTTCTTACCTCTGTCTTCAGTGAGACTTGCGGGACTTGTCCTCTTCTGTAAATTTGCATCATCCAGAATATTATATTTATTCATGATGTGGTCAAACTGCAAGTATTTTGAACTACTACATGAATTGTTGAAAAGTGTAAGATTGTTTATTTCAGTTCTGAATAAAGATGTGGCTTCCAAAAAAAAAGTTGCGTCCTCTATACAGTTTCCTTGTCATCTCTGCGTCCAGCAAAGAAGTAGCAGCGCCTTATGCTAATGAAAAAGCTTACAGCACTGGGGATTCCCAGGCAGTCTCCCATCCAAGTACTGACCCAGCCCTACCGAGCTTAGCTTCCGAGATCAGACGAGATCAGGCGTAATCAGGGTGGTATGGCCGTAAGCAAGCACAGAGGGTGAAAACAAGCTATTTCTAGACGTGAAAACCTGAAGGTTCTCAAAACTGTTGAATAAACAGCTTGGGGTTGAGGAATACTGAACTACATGTAATCAAATTATTAGTACACATATCCATTTTGCAGTAGTTTGCTAGTAGTTCAACTACATTCACCTTAGAATCAAGGAGTTGAATTACTTTTTGCTCTTTTTTGCACTACAAATAAAACTTTTGAATTTTTAAGAGTTCGTTGACTTGTTTTGTCCGAAATTGATTCATTTGTTTAGCCTGTTGCTACACTTATAAATACTTTCACGTATTTCCATGTTTCTATTTTTGTTTTCTGTAATTAATTCTCAATTTTCTTACCTCTGTCTTCAGTGAGACTTGCGGGACTTGTCCTCTTCTGTAAATTTGCATCATCCAGAATATTATATTTATTCATGATGTGGTCAAACTGCAAGTATTTTGAACTACTACATGAATTGTTGAAAAGTGTAAGATTGTTTATTTCAGTTCTGAATAAAGATGTGGCTTCCAAAAAAAAAGTTGCGTCCTCTATACAGTTTCCTTGTCATCTCTGCGTCCAGCAAAGAAGTAGCAGCGCCTTATGCTAATGAAAAAGCTTACAGCACTGGGGATTCCCAGGCAGTCTCCCATCCAAGTACTGACCCAGCCCTACCGAGCTTAGCTTCCGAGATCAGACGAGATCAGGCGTAATCAGGGTGGTATGGCCGTAAGCAAGCACAGAGGGTGAAAACAAGCTATTTCTAGACGTGAAAACCTGAAGGTTCTCAAAACTGTTGAATAAACAGCTTGGGGTTGAGGAATACTGAACTACATGTAATCAAATTATTAGTACACATATCCATTTTGCAGTAGTTTGCTAGTAGTTCAACTACATTCACCTTAGAATCAAGGAGTTGAATTACTTTTTGCTCTTTTTTGCACTACAAATAAAACTTTTGAATTTTTAAGAGTTCGTTGACTTGTTTTGTCCGAAATTGATTCATTTGTTTAGCCTGTTGCTACACTTATAAATACTTTCACGTATTTCCATGTTTCTATTTTTGTTTTCTGTAATTAATTCTCAATTTTCTTACCTCTGTCTTCAGTGAGACTTGCGGGACTTGTCCTCTTCTGTAAATTTGCATCATCCAGAATATTATATTTATTCATGATGTGGTCAAACTGCAAGTATTTTGAACTACTACATGAATTGTTGAAAAGTGTAAGATTGTTTATTTCAGTTCTGAATAAAGATGTGGCTTCCAAAAAAAAAGTTGCGTCCTCTATACAGTTTCCTTGTCATCTCTGCGTCCAGCAAAGAAGTAGCAGCGCCTTATGCTAATGAAAAAGCTTACAGCACTGGGGATTCCCAGGCAGTCTCCCATCCAAGTACTGACCCAGCCCTACCGAGCTTAGCTTCCGAGATCAGACGAGATCAGGCGTAATCAGGGTGGTATGGCCGTAAGCAAGCACAGAGGGTGAAAACAAGCTATTTCTAGACGTGAAAACCTGAAGGTTCTCAAAACTGTTGAATAAACAGCTTGGGGTTGAGGAATACTGAACTACATGTAATCAAATTATTAGTACACATATCCATTTTGCAGTAGTTTGCTAGTAGTTCAACTACATTCACCTTAGAATCAAGGAGTTGAATTACTTTTTGCTCTTTTTTGCACTACAAATAAAACTTTTGAATTTTTAAGAGTTCGTTGACTTGTTTTGTCCGAAATTGATTCATTTGTTTAGCCTGTTGCTACACTTATAAATACTTTCACGTATTTCCATGTTTCTATTTTTGTTTTCTGTAATTAATTCTCAATTTTCTTACCTCTGTCTTCAGTGAGACTTGCGGGACTTGTCCTCTTCTGTAAATTTGCATCATCCAGAATATTATATTTATTCATGATGTGGTCAAACTGCAAGTATTTTGAACTACTACATGAATTGTTGAAAAGTGTAAGATTGTTTATTTCAGTTCTGAATAAAGATGTGGCTTCCAAAAAAAAAGTTGCGTCCTCTATACAGTTTCCTTGTCATCTCTGCGTCCAGCAAAGAAGTAGCAGCGCCTTATGCTAATGAAAAAGCTTACAGCACTGGGGATTCCCAGGCAGTCTCCCATCCAAGTACTGACCCAGCCCTACCGAGCTTAGCTTCCGAGATCAGACGAGATCAGGCGTAATCAGGGTGGTATGGCCGTAAGCAAGCACAGAGGGTGAAAACAAGCTATTTCTAGACGTGAAAACCTGAAGGTTCTCAAAACTGTTGAATAAACAGCTTGGGGTTGAGGAATACTGAACTACATGTAATCAAATTATTAGTACACATATCCATTTTGCAGTAGTTTGCTAGTAGTTCAACTACATTCACCTTAGAATCAAGGAGTTGAATTACTTTTTGCTCTTTTTTGCACTACAAATAACACTTTTGAATTTTTAAGAGTTCGTTGACTTGTTTTGTCCGAAATTGATTCATTTGTTTAGCCTGTTGCTACACTTATAAATACTTTCACGTATTTCCATGTTTCTATTTTTGTTTTCTGTAATTAATTCTCAATTTTCTTACCTCTGTCTTCAGTGAGACTTGCGGGACTTGTCCTCTTCTGTAAATTTGCATCATCCAGAATATTATATTTATTCATGATGTGGTCAAACTGCAAGTATTTTGAACTACTACATGAATTGTTGAAAAGTGTAAGATTGTTTATTTCAGTTCTGAATAAAGATGTGGCTTCCAAAAAAAAAGTTGCGTCCTCTATACAGTTTCCTTGTCATCTCTGCGTCCAGCAAAGAAGTAGCAGCGCCTTATGCTAATGAAAAAGCTTACAGCACTGGGGATTCCCAGGCAGTCTCCCATCCAAGTACTGACCCAGCCCTACCGAGCTTAGCTTCCGAGATCAGACGAGATCAGGCGTAATCAGGGTGGTATGGCCGTAAGCAAGCACAGAGGGTGAAAACAAGCTATTTCTAGACGTGAAAACCTGAAGGTTCTCAAAACTGTTGAATAAACAGCTTGGGGTTGAGGAATACTGAACTACATGTAATCAAATTATTAGTACACATATCCATTTTGCAGTAGTTTGCTAGTAGTTCAACTACATTCACCTTAGAATCAAGGAGTTGAATTACTTTTTGCTCTTTTTTGCACTACAAATAACACTTCTGAATTTTTAAGAGTTCTGTTGACTTGTTTTGTCCGAAATTGATTCATTTGTTTAGCCTGTTGCTACACTTATAAATACTTTCACGTATTTCCATGTTTCTATTTTTGTTTTCTGTAATTAATTCTCAATTTTCTTACCTCTGTCTTCAGTGAGACTTGCGGGACTTGTCCTCTTCTGTAAATTTGCATCATCCAGAATATTATATTTATTCATGATGTGGTCAAACTGCAAGTATTTTGAACTACTACATGAATTGTTGAAAAGTGTAAGATTGTTTATTTCAGTTCTGAATAAAGATGTGGCTTCCAAAAAAAAAGTTGCGTCCTCTATACAGTTTCCTTGTCATCTCTGCGTCCAGCAAAGAAGTAGCAGCGCCTTATGCTAATGAAAAAGCTTACAGCACTGGGGATTCCCAGGCAGTCTCCCATCCAAGTACTGACCCAGCCCTACCGAGCTTAGCTTCCGAGATCAGACGAGATCAGGCGTAATCAGGGTGGTATGGCCGTAAGCAAGCACAGAGGGTGAAAACAAGCTATTTCTAGACGTGAAAACCTGAAGGTTCTCAAAACTGTTGAATAAACAGCTTGGGGTTGAGGAATACTGAACTACATGTAATCAAATTATTAGTACACATATCCATTTTGCAGTAGTTTGCTAGTAGTTCAACTACATTCACCTTAGAATCAAGGAGTTGAATTACTTTTTGCTCTTTTTTGCACTACAAATAACACTTCTGAATTTTTAAGAGTTCGTTGACTTGTTTTGTCCGAAATTGATTCATTTGTTTAGCCTGTTGCTACACTTATAAATACTTTCACGTATTTCCATGTTTCTATTTTTGTTTTCTGTAATTAATTCTCAATTTTCTTACCTCTGTCTTCAGTGAGACTTGCGGGACTTGTCCTCTTCTGTAAATTTGCATCATCCAGAATATTATATTTATTCATGATGTGGTCAAACTGCAAGTATTTTGAACTACTACATGAATTGTTGAAAAGTGTAAGATTGTTTATTTCAGTTCTGAATAAAGATGTGGCTTCCAAAAAAAAAGTTGCGTCCTCTATACAGTTTCCTTGTCATCTCTGCGTCCAGCAAAGAAGTAGCAGCGCCTTATGCTAATGAAAAAGCTTACAGCACTGGGGATTCCCAGGCAGTCTCCCATCCAAGTACTGACCCAGCCCTACCGAGCTTAGCTTCCGAGATCAGACGAGATCAGGCGTAATCAGGGTGGTATGGCCGTAAGCAAGCACAGAGGGTGAAAACAAGCTATTTCTAGACGTGAAAACCTGAAGGTTCTCAAAACTGTTGAATAAACAGCTTGGGGTTGAGGAATACTGAACTACATGTAATCAAATTATTAGTACACATATCCATTTTGCAGTAGTTTGCTAGTAGTTCAACTACATTCACCTTAGAATCAAGGAGTTGAATTACTTTTTGCTCTTTTTTGCACTACAAATAACACTTCTGAATTTTTAAGAGTTCGTTGACTTGTTTTGTCCGAAATTGATTCATTTGTTTAGCCTGTTGCTACACTTATAAATACTTTCACGTATTTCCATGTTTCTATTTTTGTTTTCTGTAATTAATTCTCAATTTTCTTACCTCTGTCTTCAGTGAGACTTGCGGGACTTGTCCTCTTCTGTAAATTTGCATCATCCAGAATATTATATTTATTCATGATGTGGTCAAACTGCAAGTATTTTGAACTACTACATGAATTGTTGAAAAGTGTAAGATTGTTTATTTCAGTTCTGAATAAAGATGTGGCTTCCAAAAAAAAAGTTGCGTCCTCTATACAGTTTCCTTGTCATCTCTGCGTCCAGCAAAGAAGTAGCAGCGCCTTATGCTAATGAAAAAGCTTACAGCACTGGGGATTCCCAGGCAGTCTCCCATCCAAGTACTGACCCAGCCCTACCGAGCTTAGCTTCCGAGATCAGACGAGATCAGGCGTAATCAGGGTGGTATGGCCGTAAGCAAGCACAGAGGGTGAAAACAAGCTATTTCTAGACGTGAAAACCTGAAGGTTCTCAAAACTGTTGAATAAACAGCTTGGGGTTGAGGAATACTGAACTACATGTAATCAAATTATTAGTACACATATCCATTTTGCAGTAGTTTGCTAGTAGTTCAACTACATTCACCTTAGAATCAAGGAGTTGAATTACTTTTTGCTCTTTTTTGCACTACAAATAACACTTCTGAATTTTTAAGAGTTCGTTGACTTGTTTTGTCCGAAATTGATTCATTTGTTTAGCCTGTTGCTACACTTATAAATACTTTCACGTATTTCCATGTTTCTATTTTTGTTTTCTGTAATTAATTCTCAATTTTCTTACCTCTGTCTTCAGTGAGACTTGCGGGACTTGTCCTCTTCTGTAAATTTGCATCATCCAGAATATTATATTTATTCATGATGTGGTCAAACTGCAAGTATTTTGAACTACTACATGAATTGTTGAAAAGTGTAAGATTGTTTATTTCAGTTCTGAATAAAGATGTGGCTTCCAAAAAAAAAGTTGCGTCCTCTATACAGTTTCCTTGTCATCTCTGCGTCCAGCAAAGAAGTAGCAGCGCCTTATGCTAATGAAAAAGCTTACAGCACTGGGGATTCCCAGGCAGTCTCCCATCCAAGTACTGACCCAGCCCTACCGAGCTTAGCTTCCGAGATCAGACGAGATCAGGCGTAATCAGGGTGGTATGGCCGTAAGCAAGCACAGAGGGTGAAAACAAGCTATTTCTAGACGTGAAAACCTGAAGGTTCTCAAAACTGTTGAATAAACAGCTTGGGGTTGAGGAATACTGAACTACATGTAATCAAATTATTAGTACACATATACATTTTGCAGTAGTTTGCTAGTAGTTCAACTACATTCACCTTAGAATCAAGGAGTTGAATTACTTTTTGCTCTTTTTTGCACTACAAATAACACTTTTGAATTTTTAAGAGTTCGTTGACTTGTTTTGTCCGAAATTGATTCATTTGTTTAGCCTGTTGCTACACTTATAAATACTTTCACGTATTTCCATGTTTCTATTTTTGTTTTCTGTAATTAATTCTCAATTTTCTTACCTCTGTCTTCAGTGAGACTTGCGGGACTTGTCCTCTTCTGTAAATTTGCATCATCCAGAATATTATATTTATTCATGATGTGGTCAAACTGCAAGTATTTTGAACTACTACATGAATTGTTGAAAAGTGTAAGATTGTTTATTTCAGTTCTGAATAAAGATGTGGCTTCCAAAAAAAAAGTTGCGTCCTCTATACAGTTTCCTTGTCATCTCTGCGTCCAGCAAAGAAGTAGAAGCGCCTTATGCTAATGAAAAAGCTTACAGCACTGGGGATTCCCAGGCAGTCTCCCATCCAAGTACTGACCCAGCCCTACCGAGCTTAGCTTCCGAGATCAGACGAGATCAGGCGTAATCAGGGTGGTATGGCCGTAAGCAAGCACAGAGGGTGAAAACAAGCTATTTCTAGACGTGAAAACCTGAAGGTTCTCAAAACTGTTGAATAAACAGCTTGGGGTTGAGGAATACTGAACTACATGTAATCAAATTATTAGTACACATATACATTTTGCAGTAGTTTGCTAGTAGTTCAACTACATTCACCTTAGAATCAAGGAGTTGAATTACTTTTTGCTCTTTTTTGCACTACAAATAACACTTCTGAATTTTTAAGAGTTCGTTGACTTGTTTTGTCCGAAATTGATTCATTTGTTTAGCCTGTTGCTACACTTATAAATACTTTCACGTATTTCCATGTTTCTATTTTTGTTTTCTGTAATTAATTCTCAATTTTCTTACCTCTGTCTTCAGTGAGACTTGCGGGACTTGTCCTCTTCTGTAAATTTGCATCATCCAGAATATTATATTTATTCATGATGTGGTCAAACTGCAAGTATTTTGAACTACTACATGAATTGTTGAAAAGTGTAAGATTGTTTATTTCAGTTCTGAATAAAGATGTGGCTTCCAAAAAAAAAGTTGCGTCCTC
>JAQOOF010000831.1:0-17104 GCA_029931835.1 Etheostoma nigrum | reverse complement strand
ATGTGTGTATATATATATATATATACATATATATATAGATATATATATATATACACATATATATATATATATATATATACACACACACACACACACACACTGGTCTGAGAAAAGCAAAGGTTTGGCATTTTAAAACAATTGTCAACCAACAAAATGTTTCAGTGCATTAGAGTCGGGGTTTAAAACTAAAAAACTACTTCCACTAAAGTAACGCAGGACGTCGTTGTGTCTTCATCTTCTCATCACGACCCAAAGATGAAAATAATCACAACTTCTTCATCTGTTAAACTAAGAACACCAGGAATGTTTTCACACTGATGGAAGTTACATTCTAAACTTAAAATATAGTCTAAAACAAAGAAAACATGATATTTAATCATTAGAAATAAAGAAACTATATGACATAATCATTAGGAAAAAAAAAAAACACAAGACAATGTATTATAGGCTAATCACTGACGTATGAAGACGTTGACACTGACACAAAATGGCGTCCGTCCGGCCCAGCCGGGGGGGCGCGCCGGGCTCAGCGGGACACGCTGTAGCGGAAATTAAAGTTAGCGTCCGTCGTGCAAAAAGCGTGTAACGCTCCAATCGTCTGGCGAGATTTTGCTGCATTGCGTCGGCTGAACGGGAGCTGAGTTAGGCGACCAATCACAGGGCTGAAATGTGAAGAGAGTGAGGTTAGGGGGGGGTCACAGGGCGGTAACAGGACTACTGATTGGCTGCTTCACAGGCGTCGATCCAATCGCTGTAGACGTCCACTGGTTCGGACAGATCTGACGGGGGGGGGGGGGTTAAGGGGCATTCCCACGTGGTCCTGACTAGCTAGAGTCCTGTTCACAACGTTACACGCCCAGGTTAAAGCTGACTAAAAAGAGGATATGCATCCTGATTTAGATCAATTCCAAAAGTTGATTTTTTATTTTTTTTTTTTTTTTTATTCCACTTTTTAGTCAACTTTAGCCCGGGTGTGTAAACTTACACTAAGCATTGTACACAACTTTTTCATTCAACATTTCACAAAACTAAATATACAATTCAGTGTCCCATTTTTCAACACTAATGACGCTTTTTTTCAATGTTTGTCACTTTTTTTGACGTTTCCAACACTACGTAACACTAACTTATTAACTTTAGTTTTACAGTTATTTTTGGAATTTATGTATATAAATAAAGAAATAGGGCAAACGAAAGCCTTTAAAATGATCCTGCCAACATCACCTCTATTAACCCTTGGGTTGTCTTCCCGTCAAAATTGAAAATCAACACTTTTTAATCAATGTTTTAACTTTTTCTTACGTTTTTGTCCCTTTTTTCAACACTTTTTTCAATGTTTGTCACTTTTTTTGACGTTTCCAACACTACGTAACACTAACTTATTAACTTTAGTTTTACAGTTATTTTTGGAATTTATGGTCAATAAACCTCATTTATAGGAAATTATACCTAATGTTTGAGTTAGAAAAGCAGAAATTAGGAATTATTGAGACTAAAATTAAAGGAATGGATGTTGATGATAATCACAGACTGGAATATGTCAACTTTTACTCAATACTATTTCAAAAACACTTCCATTTGTTTTACAATGCTATAAAATTGAATAAGACGCCCCAAAATTAATGAAAGTAGAGATTTGTACTTGGCAAAGAGCGTTGGGTGGAATCAATCATGTTATTTTGGGGAATTAAAAAGAACATTGTTTTCCTTCGCTTTGTGGAAGACTCTGGGCTCCTGCACACTGCTTGCGTGGCGTGAGCGTTTTTTTATTTCGGCTCCCATGTTCACAGGTTACCCCCATCCGTCAACACCCACCAGGTACCCACCAGGTCCGGGTTTGTTGCGGGACGGCTGACAGCTGAAGTCACGAGGACGCACGAGATCTCGCAAATTCACGTAGAATAGAACCACAACAACAACAACAACAACCTCTTCCCTTCCCATCCTGCAACAACAACAACAAACTGGCTCCCTGGCAGGTGTTAGGTCGTGACGGGCACACGACACGCTGTGTTTTGGGGTAAAAGGATACAGGTTATAGGCGTCTGGAACTCCTCCAAGCAGACGCTGCACGATATGATTCCTGTGTTACGGGTTCGTTCCCTGGAAAGACAAGTTAGCACGTCAGCGATGTTGTTCACGGTGCGTTTCTCTGTTTCTTTCTGAGGTTGCTTACATTTTGACGTCGCAGGATTTCTCGTGGTTACAGAACGGGCACGTGAACTGGACGTCCAGGTTACCCGTCATTTTTTTCTTCGGAGGCGGCTTTCTCTTTGACTTCCTGCGCCCCATTTGTAATGCTGTTTATCTGCAGGAGAAAAGGGACAACGCGTGGACGTTACCAGACACTTCCACACTCGGTTTAGACGGAAGCGATCTGAAGAGAGAGCGCAGTAGCGGCGTAGCGTTCTCACTTTTTAGAGGGGTCTGCGAGGGTACGCCGTCGATTCGACGCAGCAGCGTAAAACGGCCTTAACCCTAACCATTGCCTAATCCTAGCGCCTGCCAGGCAGCGCTGCCTGCCAGGCAGCGCTGCCTGCCAGGCAGCGCTGCCTGGCAGGCGACGTTGGGGGCTTAAAACACAAAAACACTGAGAAATCAACAATACTAGATTCAGCTAACTGAGAAGTCTTCAGCCTTAATTTACATTTTTCATCCACTAAACAATAGAAAATGAATGGATGGATGGATGGATGGATGGATGATAGGTGGATGGATGGATGCATGGATGGATGGATGGATGCATGGATGGATGGATGATAGGTGGATGGATGGATGCATGGATGGATGGATGATAGGTGGATGGATGGATGCATGGTTGGGTGGATGGATGGATGCATGCATGGATGGTTGGGTGGATGCATGGATGCGTGGATGGATGGATGCATGGATGGATGGATGGATGCATGGATGGATGGATGCATGGATGGATGGATGGATGCATGGGTGGATGGATGCATGGGTGGATGGATGGATGGATGCATGGGTGGATGGAAGGATGCATGGATGGTTGGGTGGATGCATGGATGGTTGGATGCATGGGTGGATGCATAGATGGATGGATGGATGGATGCATGGATGGATGCATGGATGGATGGATGGATAGATGGATGCATGGATGGATGGATAGATGGATGCATGGTTGGGTGGATGCATGGATGGATAGATGGATATTTATTGATCCCAATAAAATGGGAAATTACAGTGTTGCAGCAGCAAAATCAGTCACACAGCACAGAATAGAAATATAAATGAAATATTAGGATACAATATACATGAAATACTAACAGGATAAAATACAAGATCAAATATTTGAATATATAAGTTATAGTTGGGAATACAAAAATGTGTAACTGCTGAACTAGTAATGATAAATATGTAGATGAACCTTTGTGCAGTATTGTGGTGTCTCAGAGTCTTATCAGCACCCAGTGATGACGTGTTAAAAAGTTAAATAAAAGTTAAAATTAAATGCTTATATATAAGAGTTTTAAGCCAACCGTGCGCGAGATGACTCGTGACCTCAACACATTTGATTCGGCGCCAGATAACACGTTGAAAACGTCAAAAAAGGCAAAGAAACAAGACTTAGAAACTATCATGGACTTCAGCGGTGGCGGCTCCTTCGGAGGTAAACGTTTCCATGGTAACTGCGAGCTTCACCAATCAGAGACGCCGCTGTTCCGCTTGGGATTGTGGGTAGTGTAGTACAATCTCCACGACATCGCGAATAAAACATGTTTTTCTCAAAACTAAAGGGAGATTTCACGCGGATTTGCGGCTTCTACGGGAGCAGAAGACTTGGTTTCACAGCCTCGTAGCTCGAGGTCGGTCTAGCTCGGAGGATTTAGACATTATTGCTAATAATCCCGACCAAACCCGCTGAACTACACGGCTTTTAATCCCTGCACACCTGGATCCGAAGGCAGGAAAAACCCACTGGACCGAGACAGTTTCCGGTGAAAACATCAACGGTACACCTCCTCCTCGTGGGTGATAATTAACCCCATTTGAGTCGTGTTTTCATGCATATATGCTTAGTCTACATCTTAAATGTTACCGAGCAACTATACGTCGAGTGCGTTACGGCTTTTAGTAGTCCCTATTTGCGTAATGATGTCTCTTACCGATGGATGTCTCGCAGCAGAGGACGCTCTGTGGGCTCAACTTCATCCGGGTACCGCGGAGAGGGGCGGACGGTGCAGAGGTGGTGCATTTAAGCGTCGTCCAAAATAATCGGAAACATTAGTTCCCTACTGGAAATACTGAAGCTTTTTTTTTTTTTTTTTAATTCAAATTTTATTGAACAATATGGACATACAGTAGAAAGGAACATCTTCTGTACATCTTAAAAGTCTATGTTCTAAAAGAGCCTAAATAAAATAAAATATATATTTATATAAAATAAAAAAAATAAGCAAAACACTTAATACAAATATTTTGTAAAGCTTAAAGAGGTCATGTGATCTAACAGCTTTCTTGTTTGTACAGGCAGAAATGGAAGCAATGTATTGTTTAAGATTAGCAGCCAGCTCAACAAAGCTTGGCTTCTTTTTCAAAACCTTCGATTTATGTAAATAAAATTTGGTTAAAATAATAATTAGATTTGGAAATAATAATAATAATAATAATAATAAATTGAATTTGTATAGCGCTTTTCCCAAGCTCAAAGTCGCTTTACAGAGTAGAAAAAAAAAAAATAATTAAAATAAATACATAAATAAAAGCTAAGGATAGGCAGAACAGAAGAGATGGGTCTTCAGACGGGACTGAAAAATGGTGAGGGACTCAGAGATGCGGATCTCATGGGGGACGGAGTTCCAGAGCCTGGGAGCTGCCCTGGAAAAGGCTCTGTCCCCAAAACTGCGGAGCTTTGACTTGGGGACGTAGAGGAGACCGGCTGAGGTGGATCTGAGGGACCGTGAAGGTTGGTAGGGGGACGTAGAGGAGACCGGCTGAGGTGGATCTGAGGGACCGTGAAGGTTGGTAGGGGCCGGGGACGTAGAGGAGACCGGCTGAGGGGGATCTGAGGGACCGTGAAGGTTGGTAGGGGGACGTAGAGGAGACCGGCTGAGGGGGATCTGAGGGACCGTGAAGGTTGGTAGGGGGACGTAGAGGAGACCGGCTGAGGGGGATCTGAGGGACCGTGAAGGTTGGTAGGGGGGAGAGGAGGACAGTGAGGTATGACGGGGCAAGGTGGTGTATGGCTTTGTAGGTAAGGACCAGGATTTTGTATGTGATCCGGTGAGAAATGGGAAGCCAGTGTAGCTGTTTTAGGACCGGAGTGATGTGGTGCCAGGATGTACTGAAGCTGATGCCTCTGTCGCTGCCCGGTGTGAGGAGAGGGCAGGTTTGAGTCGCGCTTGCGGCAAGTATTGAGCAGTGTTGCCAAGTCCGCTTATTATTAGCGACTTTGGGCTTGTTTTTCTGTAAAGTCGCTTACAAATATTGGTAGTCGCGGGTTACGTTGTAGACTATTTGGTGGGGGGGTTTAGGGACCCTCCCTAAAAGTTGCCTGTTTTTCAATACAAAATATGCAATTTCTATGGCTGTCCTTGACTAAAGGTGTAGTTGCTTATTTGGGCTTGTTACTAAAGTGTTTGTAACAAGCCCAAATTTGAGTAACGTTATTTTAGGCTGAATCAAAGCTAGCTGTTAGCTAAGCTAACGTTAGCTTTCTGGTGGAGGTGGAGGGTTGATGATAATAAACATATATATTATATTATATTTATGTATTTGTTACCTGGGATTTGTAATATGGGGTTAGTTTAGTTAGTAAGGTAGTTGCTGTGACTGTCCACGTAGATCGCACCTAGATGAGTTAGAACAGTTATTTATTAGCATTAACTTGATTAAAAAGTCAGATAAAGCAATAATTTAGTGGTTTTAGGCAACAAGTCTGGGATAAAATCAATAATAGGCTTCAAACTGGAAATAAATACTCATAGAGGCTCATAGACGTCGGTCAGAAGGTTGTCTGCTAAACTGGAGTGGGAACTTCCGAGGAGCACTTGAATGCAGCTCCTGTTTCAATGTTGGACTATTGCGTTAAAAAGTGTTTATTTATTAATTAAATTAAAAATAAATAAATAACGTTGATTAGTGTGCACTTTCCCTTCTTAATTAAACAAACAGACATAATTGGGTGGAAAGTAAACCGCAGGAAAAGGGACTATAGAATCGATGAATAGATGAATGACATATTCATTTTCAAAGAATCCCATTGGTCCGTCTCGCCTGAGGGGGCGGGGCTTGGTGACGTAGGATGAACCTTGGTCTGCTTATGTTCTTGGCTTGCGTTTGGGATTCTTCATTCATAAATACGGACAGGAAACGGAAGGAGAGGTACGTGAACGTGTGTGTAGCTCCAGTAACTAACTTATCCTGAAGAACTACCTTTATAATAACACGGTGTAACTCTTCCTAGCTCAGAGGCTAGAGGCTGTTAGCTCTTCAGCTCCTAAAGTTACCTTTTGTTGACCGAGTCATTTACCTGTGTCCTCACGTGCTAACACGTTGTTACGTCAGGGATATTACCACTAATACAGGTGAGTGTAAGTGACTGTATTACAACTAATACAGGTGAGTGTGAGTGACTGTATTACCACTAATACAAGTGAGTGTGAGTGACTGTATTACCACTAATACAGGTGAGTGTAAGTGACTGTATTACCACTAATACAGGTGAGTGTGAGGGACTGTATTACCACTAATACAGGTGAGTGTGAGTGACTGTATTACCACTAATACAGGTGAGTGTGAGGGACTGTATTACCACTAATACAAGTGAGTGTGAGTGACTGTATTACCACTAATACAGGTGAGTGTAAGTGACTGTATTACCACTAATACAGGTGAGTGTGAGTGACTGTATTACCACTAATACAGGTGAGTGTGAGTGACTGTATTACCACTAATACAAGTGAGTGTGAGTGACTGTATTACCACTAATACAGGTGAGTGTGAGTGACTGTATTACCACTAATACAGGTGAGTGTGAGTGACTGTATTACCACTAATACAAGTGAGTGTGAGTGACTGTATTACCACTAATACAGGTGAGTGTGAGTGACTGTATTACCACTAATACAGGTGAGTGTGAGTGACTGTATTACCACTAATACAGGTGAGTGTGAGTGACTGTATTACCACTAATACAGGTGAGTGTGAGTGACTGTATTACCACTAATACAGGTGAGTGTGAGGGACTGTATTACCACTAATACAGGTGAGTGTGAGTGACTGTATTACCACTAATACAGGTGAGTGTCAGTGACTGTATTACCACTAATACAGGTGAGTGTGAGTGACTGTATTACCACTAATACAGGTGAGTGTGAGTGACTGTATTACCACTAATACAGGTGAGTGTGAGGGACTGTATTACCACTAATACAGGTGAGTGTGAGTGACTGTATTACCACTAATACAGGTGAGTGTGAGTGACTGTATTACCACTAATACAGGTGAGTGTGAGTGACTGTATTACCACTAATACAGGTGAGTGTGAGTGACTGTATTACCACTAATACAGGTGAGTGTGAGTGACTGTATTACCACTAATACAGGTGAGTGTGAGTGACTGTATTACCACTAATACAGGTGAGTGTGAGTGACTGTGACTGTAATCTTGTTCTGCAGACTTTATTATCAGGTCTGCTGCACGGGTGGAGCTCCAACTGAAAAACACACGAGACTATCTCTGTGGCCCCAGGTGCGCGTGTGTGTGTGTGCGTGTGCATGCGTGTGTGTGTGTCTGTCCTTGTGTGTGTGTGTGTGTCTGCCTGTCCTTCTGTGTGTGTGTGTGTGTGTCTGTCCTGTGTGTGTGTGTGTGTGTGTGTGTGTGCGTGTCTGTCCTTGTGTGTGTGTGTGTGTGTGTGTGTGTGTGTGTGTGTGTGTCTGTCCTTGTGTGTGTGTGTGTCTGCCTGTCCTTGTGTGTGTGTGTGTGTGTGTGTGTGTGTGTGTGTCTGTCCTTGTGTGTGTGTGTGTCTGCCTGTCCTTCTGTGTGTGTGTGTGTGTGTGTCTGTCCTGTGTGTGTGTGTGTGTGTGTGTGTGTGTGTGCGTGTCTGTCCTTGTGTGTGTGTGTGTGTGTGTGTGTGTGTGTGTGTGTGTGTGTGTGTCTGTCCTTGTGTGTGTGTGTGTCTGCCTGTCCTTGTGTGTGTGTGTGTGTGTGTGTGTGTGTGTGTGTCTGTCCTTGTGTGTGTGTGTGTGTCTGCCTGTCCTTCTGTGTGTGTGTGTGTGTGTGTGTTTGTCTGTCCTTGTGTGTGTGTGTGTGTTTGTCTGTCCTGTGTGTGTGTGTGTGTGTGCGTGCGCGCCTCTGTGGTCAAAACAAAAACAACAAACAGGTGTTTTGGCTTATGAACTTGGTTTACATATATACATTTCTACATATTATAACATATAATACATAACTATATATACTATATTACAACGTGTGTGTGTATATATATATATGTTGCAGCTCCAGAAGATGTAGAGTTCTAAAATGTCTCGTTTTGTCCAAAGATGTCCATCTTATTGTGTAAAAGGGAGAAAGTCGTATCCTGGACTTATGTTTTGGTTTGAGTGTGTCGATCCATCCCAGAATATACTGTATGATGTGCAGGGTGACGCCATGGCAACGGACGTGGTCAAGGTGCTCCACCTCCTGGTGCTGTCCTTCTCCTGGGGGACGCAGGTCTGGGTCTCCTTCATAGCAGGTGGGTCCACGTCACTCTTTAGGACAACTGTTTTTGAAATAATCCATACATTAGTCACTCTATTGGACATTAGTCACTCTATTGGACATTAGTCCCTCTATTGGACATTAGTCACTCTATTGGACATTAGTCCCTCTATTGGACATTAGTCCCTCTATTGGACATTAGTCATTAGTCAGTCTATTGGACATTAGTCACTCTATTGGACATTAGTCATTAGTCAGTCTATTGGACATTAGTCAGTCTATTGGACATTAGTCACTCTATTGGACATTAGTCCCTCTATTGGACATTAGTCATTAGTCAGTCTATTGGACATTAGTCACTCTATTGGACATTAGTCACTCTATTGGACATTAGTCCCTCTATTGGACATTAGTCCCTCTATTGGACATTAGTCATTAGTCACTCTATTGGACATTAGTCATTAGTCACTCTATTGGACATTAGTCACTTTATTGGACATTAGTCACTCTATTGGACATTAGTCACTCTATTGGACATTAGTCACTCTATTGGACATTAGTCACTCTATTGGACATTAGTCATTAGTCACTCTATTGGACATTAGTCACTCTATTGGACATTAGTCACTCTATTGGACATTAGTCATTAGTCACTCTATTGGACATTAGTCACTCTATTGGACATTAGTCCCTCTATTGGACATTAGTCCCTCTATTGGACATTAGTCATTAGTCACTCTATTGGACATTAGTCATTAGTCAGTCTATTGGACATTAGTCACTCTATTGGACATTAGTCACTTTATTGGACATTAGTCACTTTATTGGACATTAGTCACTCTATTGGACATTAGTCACTCTATTGGACATTAGTCACTCTATTGGACATTAGTCATTAGTCACTCTATTGGACATTAGTCACTCTATTGGACATTAGTCACTCTATTGGACATTAGTCATTAGTCACTCTATTGGACATTAGTCACTCTATTGGACATTAGTCACTCTATTGGACATTTGTCACTCTATTGGACATTAGTCACTTTATTGGACATTAGTCACTTTATTGGACATTAGTCACTCTATTGGACATTAGTTACTTTAGTGGACATTAGTCACACTAATGGACATTAGTCACTCTATTGGACATTAGTCACTCTTATTAGTCACTCTATTGGACATTAGTCACTTTATTGGACATTAGTCACTTTAGTGGACATTAGTCACTTTATTGGACATTAGTCACTCTATTGGACATTAGTCACTTTAGTGGACATTAGTCACTTTAGTGGACATTAGTCACTTTATTGGACATTAGTCCCTCTATTGGACATTAGTCACTCTATTGGACATTAGTCACTCTATTGGACATTAGTCACTCTATTGGACATTAGTCCCTCTATTGGACATTAGTCACTCTATTGGACATTAGTCACTCTATTGGACATTAGTCCCTCTATTGGACATTAGTCACTCTATTGGACATTAGTCCCTCTATTGGACATTAGTCACTCTATTGGACATTAGTCACTCTTTTTCAACATCTTTTCACATTTTTATTACTTTATTTGACATTTTTGTCACTTTATGTGACATTTTTGTCACTTTATTTGACATTTTTGTTACTTTATGTGACATTTTTGTCACTTTATTTGACATTTTTGTTACTTTATTTGATATTTTTGTCACTTTATTTGACATTTTTGTTACTTTATTTGATATTTTTGTCACTTTATTTGACATTTTTGTTACTTTATTTGATATTTTTGTCACTTTATTTGACATTTTTGTTACTTTATTTGATATTTTGGTCACTTTATGTGACATTTTTGTCACTTTATTTGACATTTTTGATACTTTATGTGACATTTTTGTCACTTTATTTGACATTTTTGATACTTTATTTGATATTTTTGTCACTTTATGTGACATTTTTGTCACATAAAGTGACGTGGCGGCGTAGCTGTGGCCTGTGTGTCCCTCCTAGCTGCTTCTCTCTTGATGTCTGGGTGTGTGTGCCTGCAGGCTTTGCGTTGGTGCGGCAGGTGAGTCGGCACACCTTCGGCCTGGTGCAGAGTAAGCTCTTCCCCGTGTACTTCCACTGCCTGCTGGGGAGCAGCGTGGTCAGCCTGGCGGTGTACGCCCTGCACCACCCATGGGTGCAGCTGGACTGGCATGAAAGTCTGCAGGTCAAACATCACTTCATCTTCTCACATATTGAGATGTATATTATTACATATTGTTAAAAGGGAAATTTCTGTTAAGTCCATAATTCCACATGTGTTAGTTTTGATGCCTTCAGTGATAATCTACAATGTAAATAGTCATGAAGATAAAGGAAACGCATTGAATGAGAAGGTAAAAGCCTGTACTGTATATGTATGTATGTATGTATGTATGTATGTGTGTATACAGTATACATACATACATACATACATACACACATACACTACCGGTCAAAAGTTTGGGGTCCCTTCTACATGTCCATACCACTCCATTATAGACAGAATGCCTGCTAATTTGGGTGGGGGGGCTGATCTTTAATGCAATATCTACATTGCCCATTATCAGCAACCATTCATCCAATGTTCCAAAGGCTCATTCTGTGTACTAATCTATCATTTAAAAATAAAACACTAGAAAAACATTGGAGAACCATTTTACTATTATGTAAGCACATAATGTAATCTGATTACTGCCCTGGTTAAAAAAACAATGCAACTGATCTCAGCTGGTATTCTGTCTACAATGGAGTGCAATGGGGATTTCTATGTGACCCCAAACTTTGGACCGGTAGTGTATGCATACATACATACACACACACACACACACACACACACACACAATGTGTATATGTTCTCATTCAAGAAGCTGGAATCAGGGATCATTTACTTTTTTTTCATAAAAATGACTCATTGATTATCAAAATAGATTTAAAAGTAGACAGCTGATCAACCAGTCCCCCCCCCCCTTCTCCTCCTGTTTTGCAGATGGGTCTGTACGTCGTAGCGGTGGTCACGGCCGGGCTGAACGTGCGGTGGTTGGGCCCGGCGGCCACGCGGGTGATGGTCCAGCTGCAGGAGGTGGAGAAGGAGCACGGCCTGGGGCAGGTCGGCCTGGGGGGGCAGGTCGGCCTGGGGGGCCAGACGGAGGCGTACGCTGCGCTCAGAGAGAAGGACCCCAAGTACAGGGCCTGCAGGCGCACGTTCGGCCGCTACCACGGGCTGTCCAGCCTCTGCAACCTGATCGGGTTCCTCTGCACCACCGTGAACCTGGTCTACACAGCTCTGAACCTGTCCACCGTTTAGAGAAGTAGGACCGCCAAAATAAAAGCCTTTATTTACCGGAACCGCAGACGGGACCCGGCTTTCATCAGAGGCAGGCCTTTATTTCTAATTCCATCTGTGTGACATGGATAGATAGATAGATAGATAGATAGATAGATAGATAGATAGATAGATATGTAGATAGATAGATAGATAGATAGATATGTAGATAGATAGATAGATGGATGGATACAGTAGATAGATAGATAGATGGATGGATGGATACAGTAGATAGATAGATAGATAGATAGATAGATAGATAGATAGATAGATAGATAGATATGTAGATAGATAGATAGATGGATGGATACAGTAGATAGATAGATAGATGGATGGATGGATACAGTAGATAGATAGATAGATAGATAGATAGATAGATAGATAGATAGATAGATAGATCCAGTCCACTTTATTTCTAAAGCACGTTTTACAAACACACAGTTATAAAGTGCTGCACAGAAAACTCAAACATACAAACAATTATCTTCATCTTTTCTAATTTTTCTCACTTTCTTTGACGTTTTTGTCACTTGTTTTGATATCTTTTCTAATTTTTGTAACTTTTTTCGACATCTTTTCTCATTTTTGTTACTTTATTTGACGTTTTTGTCACTTTTTTCGACATCTTTTCTAATTTTTGTCACTTTTTTTGACATCTTTTCCCATTTTTATCACTTTATTTGACGTTTTTGTCACTTTTTTCGACATCTTTTCTAATTTTTGTCACTTTTTTTGACGTTTTTGTCACTTTTTTTGACATCTTTTCTAATTTTTGTCACTTTTTGTTGACATCTTTTCCCATTTTTATTACTTTATTTGACGTTTTTGTCACTTTTTTGACATCTTTTCTAATTTTTGTCACTTTTTTTGACATCTTTTCCCATTTTTATCACTTTTTTTGACGTTTTTGTCACTTTTTTTGACATCTTTTCTAATTTTTGTCACTTTTTTTTGACATCTTTTCCCATTTTTATTACTTTATTTGACGTTTTTCTCTTTTTTTTTTTTACATACGTATCACGTTTCCTGAACTCAACCATAGCTTTTTCTTGTTTTTACAATATAAAATATTGTAAAAACAAAATAAGACCATCGGGTTTAAAAAATAAAAAAATAGATAAAATGAATAAATACTAAAATACAGTAAACCAATAAGAGACCTCACACACACAACTCACATGGAGTTAAAAGCCAAAGAATAAAAATGTGTCTTTAGACGAGACTGTTGGGGATAGTCGAACCTCGGATTGAAGAGGAACAATGCGGATTCCGTCCTGGCCGTGGAACAACGGATCAGATCTTCACTCTCGCAAGGATCTTGGAGGGGGCCTGGGAGTATGCCCAACCAGTCTGCATGTGTTTTGTGGATCTGGAGAAGGCGTATGACCGGGTCCCCCGGGAGAAATTGTGGGAGGTGCTGCGGGAGTATGGGGTGAGGGGGTCCCTTCTCAGGGCCATCCAATCTCTGTATGACCGAAGCGAGAGCTGTGTCCGGGTTCTCGGCAGTAAGTCGGACTCGTTCCAGGTGAGGGTTGGCCTCCGCCAGGGCTGCGCTTTGTCACCAATCCTGTTTGTAATATTTATGGACAGGATATCGAGGCGTAGTCGGGGCGGGGAGGGGTTGCAGTTCGGTGGGCTCGGGATCTCGTCGCTGCTTTTTGCAGATGATGTGGTCCTGATGGCATCATCGGTCTGTGACCTTCAGCACTCACTGGATCGGTTCGCCGCCGAGTGTGAAGCGGCTGGGATGAGGATCAGCACCTCTAAATCTGAGGCCATGGTTCTCAGCAGGAAACCGATGGAATGCTTTCTTCAGGTGGGGAGTGAGTCCTTACCCCAAGTGAAGGAGTTTAAGTACCTTGGGGTCTTGTTCGCGAGTGGGGGGACTATGGAGCGTGAGATTGGTCGGAGAATCGGAGCAGCCGGTGCGGTATTACATTCTGTGTATCGCACCGTTGTGACGAAAAGAGAGCTGAGCCAGAAGGCAAAGCTCTCGATCTACCGGGCAATTTTCGTTCCTACCCTCACCTATGGTCATGAAGGCTGGGTCATGACCGAAAGAACGAGATCCAGGGTACAAGCGGCCGAAATGGGTTTCCTCAGGAGGGGGGCTGGCGTCTCCCTTAGAGATAGGGTGAGAAGCTCAGTCATCCGAGAGGAGCTCGGAGTAGAGCCGCTGCTCCTTCGCGTCGAAAGGAGCCAGTTGAGGTGGTTCGGGCATCTGGTAAGGATGCCTCCTGGGCGCCTCCCTAGGGAGGTGTTCCAGGCACGTCCAGCTGGGAGGAGGCCTCGGGGAAGACCCAGGACTAGGTGGAGAGATTATATCTCCAACCTGGCCTGGGAACGCCTCGGGATCCCCCAGTCGGAGCTGGTTGATGTGGCTCGGGAAAGGGAAGTTTGGGGTCCCCTACTGGAGCTGCTGCCCCCGCGACCCGACTCCGGATAAGCGGATGAAGATGGATGGATGGATGGATGTTGGGGCAGTTGGGACATGGGGGGGCAGTTGGGACATGGGGGGGGGGCTGTTGGGACATGGGGGGGCAGTTGGGACATGGGGGGGGCAGTTGGGACATGGGGGGGCAGTTGGGACATGGGGGGGGCAGTTGGGAGATGGGGGGGCAGTTGGGAGATGGGGGGGCTGTTGGGACATGGGGGGGCAGTTGGGACATGGGGGGGCAGTTGGGACATGGGGGGGCTGTTGGGACATGGGGGGGCAGTTGGGAGATGGGGGGGCTGTTGGGGGGGCTGTTGGGACATGGGGGGGCTGTTGGGACATGGGGGGGCAGAGCATTCCAGAGTTTAGGTCCAACCACAGAAAAGGCCCTGTCCCCCCAAGTTTTAAGTCTTGTCTTAGACATAGATAGATATTGATCCAATAAAATAAGAAAATTATAGTGTTCCAGCAGCAAAATCCGTCACACAGCACAGAATATAAATATAATGAAATACTATATACATACAATCAGGGCTGTAGTACTCGAGTCCGGTCTTGGACTCAAGTCCGGTCGTTTTCTATGGTCTTGGACTTGTCTCGGACTCGCTAGTATTTGGACTCTGACTTGTCTCGGTCTCGGCCACTGGTCCTGCCCAATATGGCTTCTGGTCTGGACCGAGTCCAGGTGTCTTTATTATGTTGATAATAATATTGGAGGGAAAGGGAAACCCAAAATGATTGTCTTGATACTGTCATGCATAAGACCTGTTTTTCTGTCCTGGACTCGGTCTTGACTCGGAGTCAAACCTTTTTGGACTCGGTCTTGACTTGGACTCGACTAGTCCTGGTCTTGGACTTGTCATGGACTCGACTAAGGTGGTCTTGACTACAGCCATGCATACAGTATACATGAAATAATAACAGGATAAAATACAATAACAAATATTTGAATATATACAAGTTGTGAATGCAAGAATGTGCCACTGCGTAACTAGTAATGATAAATATGTAAATAGACCTGTTGTACTTGGAAGTATTATGATGTCTTAAAGAAGTGTGACGTGTTAAAGAAGTATAATTGTTTTAAATAAACAGTTTTAAATGAAAAGCCGTAGCGTTCCAACAGTAAAGATGGTAGCTTTGACTGTATAAAAGATGGTTTTTTCCGTCTTAAGCCTCTTACAATAATATAATAATAATATATTTTGTCCCTTTTTTTCAGCTTTTGCCGTTTTTTTTAAACCTGAGCTGGTTTAATAACATGGTCACCAAACCTCATTTATATCAAATTCTACATACGTTTTTAGTTAAAAAGGCAGAAATGATGAATTATTTTGACTAATAGTTAAGATCAGAGGATGTTGAGTAGATCAAAGATGGGTAGATGTCAAAGTTTAGTCCCGATACTGTTTGGAAACCATTAAAAAAAAAGAATTGTATGGAATCATCCATGTTATTTTTGGGCAATTTGGTTGAAAAAAATCCATATTTCTGATATAAAAGACTTTGAAACGGGTCAGTTGGACCCGAGGACAACACAAGGGTTAACCCTCGTGTTGTCTTCCCGTCGACCTGCAACTTTGTGTTGGTCTGGGTCGAAATCTCAACATTTTGATGTTTTTTGTTTTTTTTCTACACTTTTCTCAACGTTTTTGTAGATTTATTTTTCCAATTTTCTTTGTCCCTTTTATCAAGTTTTTGTAGTTTTTTTCTCACGTTTACCAATTTTTTTTTGTCACTTCTTTTTAACAAGTTTTTGTCACCTTTGGCGATTTTTCCCATTTTGTTTGGTCACTTTTTTTCAGCGATTAAAAAAAAAAATGTTTTTGTAGAATTTTTCCTGCGTTTTTGAAGCTTTTTCCAACATTTGTCACTTTTTTCCACGTTCTTTGGTCTAATTCTTTTGTAAAGGGGTCAGTTTGACCCCGAGGACAACAGGAGGGTTAATCTTTAGAATCACATCGCTGAGTGAACACAGAGCCAACAGACAGTGCCTGATTTAAAAGAAGCAGCTTTTAATGTAATTAGCAATGACGCACATCAGGTTTTGAGAGAGAGCAGCCCTGCTCTGCTGTCCGGCTGCAGGATCAGAGAGGCTCTCCTGGATTATGATGACGCATTTTAATATAAAAAGCCAGGACTGGAAGTAAAGGGTTGAAGCTTTCACAAATGCAAATCATGTAGAAGATGTTTTCTCAATCTGTGATCGGGAATTTAGTAATCATTTAATGAGATTTTATTTTTCTGCTTTCAAAATACAGTATGGGAAAAAATTAGGGGACCACTAAGGTCTATATAAAGAGACTTCAGATACAGTATTAGGGGACCACTAAGGTCTATATAAAAGAGACTTCAGATACAGTATTAGGGACCACTAAGGTCTATATAAAAGAGACTTCAGATACAGTATTAGGGACCACTAAGGTCTATATAAAAGAGACTTCAGATACAGTATTAGGGACCACTAAGGTCTATATAAAAGAGACTTCAGATACAGTATTAGGGACCACTAAGGTCTATATAAAAGAGACTTCAGATACAGTATTAGGGACCACTAAGGTCTATATAAAAGAGACTTCAGATACAGTATTAGGGACCACTAAGGTCTATATAAAAGAGACTTCAGATACAGTATTAGGGACCACTAAGGTCTATATAAAGAGACTTCAGATACAGTAT
>JAQOOF010000830.1:15000-17112 GCA_029931835.1 Etheostoma nigrum | reverse complement strand
GGGCCAATCAGTCTACAGTTAGCCCAATTATTACAACCTGGGCCAATCGGTCTACAGTTAGCCCAATTATTACAACCTGGGCCAATCGGTCTACAGTTAGCCCAATTATTACAACCTGGGCCAATCGGTCTACAGTTAGCCCAATTATTACAACCTGGGCCAATCAGTCTACAGTTAGCCCAGTTATTACAACCTGGGCCAATCAGTCTACAGTTAGCCCAATTATTACAACCTGGGCCAATCAGTCTACAGTTAGCCCAATTATTACAACCTGGGCCAATCAGTCTACAGTTAGCCCAGTTATTACAACCTGGGCCAATCAGTCTACAGTTAGCCCAGTTATTACAACCTGGGCCAATCAGTCTACAGTTAGCCCAATTATTACAACCTGGGTCAATCAGTCTACAGTTAGCCCAATTATTACAACCTGGGCCAATCAGTCTACAGTTATCCCAATTATTACAACCTGGGCCAATCAGTCTACAGTTATCCCAATTATTACAACCTGGGCCAATCAGTCTACAGTTATCCCAATTATTACAACCTGGGCCAATCAGTCTACAGTTAGCCCAGTTATTACAACCTGGGCCAATCAGTCTACAGTTAGCCCAGTTATTACAACCTGGGCCAATCAGTCTACAGTTAGCCCAGTTATTACAACCTGGGCCAATCAGTCTACAGTTAGCCCAGTTATTACAACCTGGGCCAATCAGTCTACAGTTAGCCCAATTATTACAACCTGGGCCAATCAGTCTACAGTTAGCCCAATTATTACAACCTGGGCCAATCAGTCTACAGTTAGCCCAATTATTACAACCTGGGCCAATCAGTCTACAGTTAGCCCAATTATTACAACCTGGGCCAATCAGACTACAGTTAGCCCAATTATTACAACCTGGGCCAATCAGTCTACAGTTAGCCCAGTTATTACAACCTGGGCCAATCAGTCTACAGTTAGCCCAATTATTACAACCTGGGCCAATTTTTTGTACACCATTCTTGGCTCTGTTGGCATATGGATGTCTGAGGAGGAAGTCAAAGCGCATCTACCCAATGAGTTCCAGGACTACCCAGACACACAAGTGGTGATCGACTGCATGGAACTGCGTTGCCAAACTCCATCCTCTCTCCTGCTTCAAAGTGAAGTCTTCTCCAATTACAAGTCCCACTGCACGTTCAAGGGCTTAATCGGCATGGCACCACATGGTGTGGTCACCTTTGGGTCTTCCCTGTATGCAGGATCTGTCAGTGACAAGGAGCTTTTTAAGCAGTCTGGGATTGTGTCTCTGTTGAAACCTGGGATGGCAATAATGGTCGAAAAAGGTTTTCTTGTTGATGACTGTGTGCCATGCAAAGTCTACAGACCTGCTTTCCTGTCCAAAAGGAAACAGCTGACGGCTGATGAGGTAAAGAAGACGCAGTCCATTGCTCGGCTGAGGGTCCACGTCGAGCGTCTCATCCGCAGGGTGAAGGAACACAAGCTGCTCCACACAGAAATCCCTCTTTCCATCACAGGGAGCATCAACCAGCTGTACACTGTGGCTTGCCTCCTTGTAAATGACCAGAATGGCCCCTTAGTAAAAGCATGGGCAAAGGATCAAAGACAAGATAACTTTGTTTGGGGATTGATCAATTTGGATTTATTTTTGACCAAATAGAAATATTGTAAACATGTAAATATAAATAACTTTGTTACAGTCTTTAACATGATGTACAGTGATGTTGAGTAAATAAAAAGAACTTTGATACAATATTAAATGATTATTTGTCTTTTTTACATCTGTAGGTATCTTGGCAGGTAAAAGTAAAGAAAGAAATGGTCAGCTTTCTCTCGAATGATCTGAAACATTCTGGTGTCTTTGTGTATGCGCTGGATCATCATGTCATCCTGTGCATAAACGACAAAATCACACCAGTCCAGTCCTGAGATCAGCATTTGTCCTTGAACTTGCCAAAAGTATGCATGCTGTTGTTTCAGTTCTGGTGTGCCATTGTGAAATTTAAGGTAAGGACAGTCCACGTAACTTTTGACATTGGGACATTTTATCTCCAAAAGTCCAAAAACACGGTGCTCTTTAGGGTCAAAAATAATCCCATCAGGAGAGGCCCCCA
>JAQOOF010000830.1:0-10000 GCA_029931835.1 Etheostoma nigrum | reverse complement strand
CCCACGCGTATCGGCACAAAATGGCTCCTTTGGTGACATCATGACTCCAAACGTCTGATGATTGGAAACACCTGAGAACACAGCCAGGGAGCTCCAAGGTGACGAATGCAACGTCTACTCACCAGATGGCTCTACAACATACAGTGGGTACGGAAAGTATTCAGACCCCTTTAAATTTTTCACTCTTTGTTTCATTGCAGCCATTTTCCAAAAATCAAAAAAGTTCATTTTATTTCTCAGTAATGTACACTCAGCACCCCATCTTGGACAGAAAAAAACAGAAATGTAGAAATTTTTGCAAATTTATTAAAAAACAAAAACTGAAATATCACATGGTCATAAGTATTCAGACCCTTTGCCGTGACCCTCATATGTAACTCAGGTGCTGTCTATTTCTTCTGATCATCCTTGAGATGGTTCTACACCTTCATTGGAGTCCAGCTGTGTTTGATTGGACTTGATTAGGAAAGCCACACACCTGTCTATATAAGACCTTACAGCTCACAGTGCATGTCAGAGCAAATGACAATCATGAGGTCAAAGGAACTGCCTGAGGAGCTCAGAGACAGAATTGTGGCAAGGCACAGATCTGGTCAAGGTTACAAAAAAATTTCTGCTGCACTTAAGGTTCCTAAGAGCACAGTGGCCTCCATAATCCTCAAATGGAAGACGTTTGGGACGACCAGAACCCTTCCTAGAGCTGGCCGTCCGGCCAAACTGAGCTATCGGGGGAGAAGAGCCTTGGTGAGAGAGGCAAAGAAGAACCCAATGGTCACTGTGGCTAAGCTCCAGAGATGCAGTCGGGAGATGGGAGAAAGTTGTAGTAAGTCAACCATCACTGCAGCAATCCACCAGTCGGGGCTTTATGGCAGAGTGGCCCGAAGGAAGCCTCTCCTCAGTGCAAGACACATGAAAGCCCGCATGGAGTTTGCTAAAAAACACCTGAAGGACTCCAAGATGGTGATAAATAAAATCCTCTGGTCTGATGAGACCAAGATAGAACTTTTTGGCCTTAATTCTAAGCGGTATGTGTGGAGAAAACCAGGCACTGCTCATCACCTGTCCAATACAGTCCCAACAGTGAAGCATGGTGGTGGCAGCATCATGCTGTGGGGGTGTTTTTCAGCTGCAGGGACAGGACGACTGGTTGCAATCGAGGGAAAGATGAATGCGGCCAAGTACAGGGATATCCTGGACGAAAACCTTTTCCAGAGTGCTCTGGACCTCAGACTGGGCCGAAGGTTTACCTTCCAACAAGACAATGACCCTAAGCACACCGCTAAAATAACGAAGGAGTGGCTTCACAACAACTCCGTGGCTGTTCTTGAATGGCCCAGCCAGAGCCCTGACTTAAACCCAATTGAGCATCTCTGGAGAGACCTGAAAATGACTGTCCACCAACGTTTACCATCCAACCTGACAGAACTGGAGAGGATCTGCAAGGAGGAATGGCAGAGGATACCCAAATCCAGATGTGAAAAACTTGTTGCATCTTTCCCAAAACGACTCATGGCTGTATTAGATCAAAAGGGTGCTTCTACTAAATACTGAACAAAGGGTCTGAATACTTATGACCATGTGATATTTCAGTTTTTGTTTTTTAATAAATTTGCAAAAATTTCTACATTTCTGTTTTTTTCTGTCCAAGATGGGGTGCTGAGTGTACATTACTGAGAAATAAAATTAAGTTTTTGATTTTTGGAAAATGCCTGCAATGAAACAAAGAGTGAAAAATTTAAAGGGGTCTGAATACTTTCCGTACCCACTGTATATATGTCAAGTTATGGAGTTCACACCCCGGCTCTTTGGACAAACATGAAAAAGGTTTATATGTTAGCTGGCAAACACTATCTGTGGCAAGGAGATGTTTCCCATTTCCTGTACTTATTTCTACACTGTGGTATTAGTAGTTACAGTGAACGATCAACACAGTTTATACATCTCGGAGGTGATCATTGCAACATTACTAAAGAAGACAAATGTGAACCAAAGTGAATCCTCGTCCTCCATCAACATTTAAACCACAGAGTTGGAGGTTGTCTCCTCCTGCAGAGGACTCAAAGACACTGAGGAACCATACCAGACCCTAAACCCAGGATAGAGAGGCTGAGTGAATGTGGTGTAGAAGGTGTGGAGGTGGATCAGTGAGTCAGAGGAGACTGTGTAGAAGGACAGAGAGCCAGCAGGACAGTCCACATACACTGCTACTCTGTTAGAGACAGAGGAGGACGGGAGGTCTGTTCTTCTGTTATTGTGACAGACAGAGTAACCACGATCATCAGAGCAGATCAGACTCCAGGACTGATCATTATGTCCAAACACACAGTCTGTACTTTCTCCTTTCCTTCTGATTCCTCTGTAACTCACTGATATAAGAACCCCTCCTCTCCTCTGGACCTCCCAGTAACAGCGACCAGTCAGACCATCTCTACACAGCAGCTGAGGCCTGTAGTCAAACCTCTCTGGATGATCAGGATATGACTGATACTCTCTCTCACGGGTCACCTTCCTGTTGTTGTCAGACAGTTTGAGTCTTCTGTTTACTGTGTTTGTGTCCAGTTCCAGTTCACAGACATCTGATGGAGAGAACAAGACACAATACAGCTGCAGGTTATCATCTGATGATTTATTAACAACTTTACTGACAATTACTGAAAGAAAATCATTAAAATATTCATTTCTTGTTGAGCTGTGAATGATGTTTAACAAACTTTAACTTCAACAATCCAGTTATTGAACATGAGAGTCAGCATGTCAGGAATATTCTGCTTTATTTCCTCATGGGGAATAAAAGAGAGAGAGAGGGGGAGAGAGAGAGGGGGAGAGAGAGAGAGAGAGGGGGAGAGAGGGGGAGAGGGAGAGAGAGAGGGAGAGAGAGAGGGAGTGAGAAAGAGCGAGGGAGAGAGAGAGAGAGAGAGAGAGAGAGAGAGAGAGAGAGAGAGAGAGAGAGAGAGAGAGAGAGAGAGAGAGAGAGAGAGAGAGAGAGAGAGAGAGGAGAGAGAGAGAGAGAGAGAGAGAGAGAGAGAGAGAGAGAGAGAGAGGGTCCTACATTGATAAATGGAGCAGATGGAAACCAGGCCGGCTAAGAAGCAGAACTTTTCAGAGGTGGAGATTGAAACCCTGACATCTCAGTTTAATTTGCAGTAACAAGTGTACTATTTGGCAGCCTGTACATATTATATTATTAGTATTAGGTATGCAGGATATTATTTATAGGTAGGTTATAGGTATATAGGTATTAGGCTGTAGGAAGAATACAGAGTAGAAAGAGATCAATGATGCACTCAACGGTGTTGCCATATGTAATGGGAAAATTACATAGACAATGATTTTCTTTCAATAATTGTTCATCTCTTAAGGGATTTTTTCATTACAAGTAAATCCTTCAATGCTCCTCTGAAATATGTGTATATCCTAAAATAAGTCCTCCAGTGTTGGAGACAGCTAAGAATGTTCTGACTCTGCATTTCTCCACTGTAAGCAAGGTTGGAGCCATGAAGCATTCTACAGACGAGATAAATCTCTGATTTCTCAGACAGAAGGACGGCTACAGTCATTCTGGACGCACCAGAGACAGATGCACGGGGACATAAGGACGGTATATGCTGTGTGTTAGACTCAGAACTCTGGTCACTCTGTAACTCTGTTCATTGTGAACGCTGTTCTTGTCATTTTTGATTGTTCTCTGCAGAAAACAATTAAACCCTTCCACCGAATACCTAAACTTTTAATCCAGTTTGCAGCCGGTCTTTATTTGTTTCAACAAGGTCTCTTCTGCCACTCAAATTCCTCCCTCGCTGTATATTAAATTGGACTCGAGCTGAAGTTTATTTTATTTACACATCCTTGACATATGTATACTCCTAATAGTAATATACTGGCTTATATGGCAATATCTTAAGCCTACATGTAGGTGTACCTACTATATTCCTAATAGTAATATACAGGCTTGGGGGGGGGGGGGGGGTCTGTAACGTACTAACCCTTAGCCTAAATACAGATCTTCTCTAAAATACTGCTGGTTCTGTGGTGTCGGTGCTTCAAATCTGATGCCTGCAGAGCGCCATAGAAGCATCAATTGAGGAGCATCAATTAACGCTGTTAGTGTGTTCGGGCCTTAACCCCCCACCAAAGAGCTGACATTTAGCACAAAGTTCAGACCTTGGAACATCAAATCTCAAAGTGAACTGAGTGTGAATGAACATCAGAGGGTTGTGGGTCCACCAACTGGCTTTAAGCTGGTTTTCATTGACCAGGGCCAGATGTGAAAAACTCTAGCTGGCTCTCAAACTCTAAACACACTCACACTTCCTCACACCAGGTCTCAGTCTCTGTGGTCCACCATGGTCCATCCTGCAGGAAGAAACAAAGTCAGAATCAACTTCATACACCTTCACTCACTGTGTGACGCCTTACACCCCCACCCAAACTCACACTATGAATAACAAAAATATGTAATATCCACGTTCGTCTATACAGCACAATATGTATTACTTTTATTCTGGAGATATAATGGGGACTTGTCCCTCTATGGGATGACCAAATCACTTAAGCCTACTTGACCATAAACACAAAAGTCAGTCTAATCAATAACTAATAACCAGTACTAGTAACCATATGTGACAATTCAAAATATAAAAGGGTCTCAAATATGTATCTCCCTGTAGATTAATTTCTTGTTTATTGTTATCTCTCCCTCCTCTTTCAATGTACATGTGGCACTTATTCACCTCACTTAAGCCTACTTGGGTCTGTCAGAGCGTGAGTGTTTAGGCTGCACACCCAATCACAAGTTACAAACACCATTCATATTTTTATGTTATTATTTATCATTGCTAACAACATTTTCTTATTATTCTCTTTCTTATTTCTCTTGTTTGGGTTGGCTGAGCCGATTCTTGTTCCTTGCTATCACTGGCTTAAGAGACGGAGAGAAAATTTGAAAAGTGCTCAAACCCTCCATTAAACATGAACCAGCCAGAGTTCATCAGTTAGAGACAGAGGAACAGTGTTGTCCATCTGTCCATACCTGAGAGTGTCCAGTCTCCAGTGTGGATCCTTAAGTCCAGCTGACAGCAGCTTCACTCCTGAGTCTCCTGGATGATTGTAGCTCAGGTCCAGCACTCTCAGATGGGAGGGGTTGGAGCTAAGAGCTGAGACCAGAGAAGTACAGCCTTCCTCTGAGACCAGACAGCCTGACAGACTACACACACACACACACACACACACACACACACACAGTAAGTCCTGCATAGGCTATTCAACATAGTTGGGATAACCCTCATATTGAACTGGATATAATTACAAGTGAGGTAAAGATTCAAAATAATCAATATTGTGCAATTTACCAAAACAGCATATTCAATTCAAGTTTGCGTGCCGTGAACCAAGACATACTGTTGACAAGCTGCTGAGTCAGCTAACCCTTTCCGTACAGCAATGTTACCACATTTAATGCTTCATGATAAAAATGTTAAATTTGCATTGTTAGACAGCAGTACACTAACCTGAGAGTTCCCAGTCTGCAGTGTGGACTCTTCAGTCCAGCTGACACCACCTTCACTCCTGAATCCTGCAGGTCATTGTTACTCAGGTCCACCTCTCTCAGACTAGAGGACTGGGAACTGAGAACTGAGGACAGAGCTTCACAGCTTCTCTCTGACAGCTTGCAGCGACTTAACCTGAAAATGATCTTTAGTCAGTCCATTCTAAAACCAAATACATGAAGCCATTCAAGGCTTAGTGGGTACTTCTACAAATAACTGAATCCTTACCTGAGAGTTCCCAGTCTGCAGTGTGGACTCTTCAGTCCAGGATACACCTGCTCAACGCCTGAATCCTGCAGGTTGTTGTTACTCAGGTCCAGCTCTCTCAGACTAGAGGACGTGTAGCTGAGAACTGAGGACAGAGCTTCACAGCTTCTCTCTGACAACTTACAGCTACTTAACCTAAAATAATTGAATAAAAGGTGCTTTCAATATCTAATACATGACAAAAATAACAGTTTAAAGTGTTTTCAATTTACAATCACAAACAGTGGTACACTAACCTGAGAGTTTCCAGTCTGCAGTGTGGACTCTTCAGTCCAGCTGACATCACCTTCACTCCTGAATCCTGCAGGTCATTGTTACTCAGGTCCAGCTCTCTCAAACTAGAGGACTTGGAGCTGAGAACTGAGGACAGAGCTTCACAGCTTCTCTCTGACAGGTTACAGCCACTCAGTCTGAAAACAATCAGATGATAAGTCTATTCAATGATTAATATGAAAAAACAAAACATCAGAGGGTCATCATTTTCAAATAGTGGAATACTAACCTGAGACTCTAACGAGTATTCTCACAGGTAGACACATTAATATGCAAATAACCGTACACTAACCTGAGAGTTCCCAGTGTACAGTTCGGACTCTTCAGTCCAGCTGACACCAGCTCCACTCCTGAATCCTGCAGGTTGTTGTTACTCAGGTCCAGCTCTCTCAGACTAGAGGACTGAGAGCTGAGAACTGAGGACAGAGCTTCACAGCTTCTCTCTGACAGGTTACAGCCAGTTAACCTAAAATAATTAAATAAAAAAAGTACATTCAGTATCTAATACATTACAAAAATAAGAGTTTAGAGGGTCATAATTTTACAATCAAAAACAGCAGTACACTAACCTGACTGTTTCCAGTCTGCAGTGTGGACTCTTCAGTCCAGCTGACACCAGCTTTGCACCTGAAACCTGCAGGTTATTGTTACTCAGGTCCAGCTCTCTCAGACTAGAGGACTGGGAGCTGAGAACTGAGGACAGAGCTTCACAGCTTCTCTCTGACAGGTTACAGCCACTCAGTCTGAAGATAGAAAAGAAACATATGAGAAAACATTTACAGTTCATCGTTTTCTGAATGAAGAAAACCCCATTTAATCTTGTTTGTTGTGTGTGCACGTACAGAGCTTTTTTGGAGGCTTTGACCACTGGCAGCAGCCTCAGAAGAGCCTCCTCTGAAGCAGAGTATTTCTTCAGGTCAAACACGTCCAGATCTGTCTTCTGATGACAGTAAGATGAAGACCAGAGCTGACCACTGAGCAGGAGACAGTTTATCTGTGGAGAGACTTCCTGAACTCAGGGACTGTTGGATCTGCTCCACTAGAGAACGATCATTCAGTTCATTCAGACAGTGGAACAGATTGATGCTTCTCTCTGCAGACAGATTCTCACTGATCTTCATCTTGATGTACTCTACTGTTTTCTGATTGGTCTTTGAGCTACTTCCTGTCTGGGTCATCAGACCTCGTAGGAGACTCTGATTGGTCTGCAGTGAAAAACCCAAGAGGAAGCGGAGGAACAAGTCCAGGTGTCCATTTGGACTCTGTAAGGCCTTGTCCACAGCACTCTGGTAGAACTGTGTTGGTTCAGGTTTGTTTTTAAATAGAAACCTCTGGCGTGAGATTGTTTGTTCTTCTGACAGCAGGTTGACTCCAGAGTTGATGAATGTCAGATGGACATGAAGAGCAGCCAGAAACTCCTGAACACTCAGATGGACGAAACTGAACACCTTGTCCTGGTACAGTCCTCTCTCCTCTTTAAAGATCTGTGTGAACACTCCTGAGACCACTGCGGCTGCTCTGATATCGATGCCACACTCTGTCAGGTCTGATTCATAAAAGATCAGGTTGCCTTTCTGCAGCTGCTCAAAAGCCAGTTTTCCCAGAGACTCGATCATTTTCCTGCTCTCTGGACTCCAGTGTGGATCCATCTCAGCTCCTCCATCATACTTAATGTTCTTCACTTTGGACTGAACCACCAGGAAGTGGATGTACATCTCAGTCAGGGTCTTGGGCAGCTCTCCTCCCTCTCTGGTCTTCAACACGTCCTCCAGAACTGTAGCAGTGATCCAGCAGAAGACTGGGATGTGGCACATGATGTGGAGGCTTCGTGATCTCTTGATGTGGGAGATGATCCTGCTGGCCTGCTCCTCATCTCTGAATCTCTTCCTGAAGTACTCCTCCTTCTGGGCGTCAGTGAACCCTCTGACCTCTGTCACCATGTCAACACACCCAGGAGGGATCTGATTGGCTGCTGCAGGTCGTGTGGTTATCCAGAGGCGAGCAGAGGGAAGCAGTTTCCCCTTGATGAGGTTTGTCAGCAGCACACCCACTGAGGTGGACTCTGTAACATCAGTCAGGATCTCAGTGTTGAGGAAGTCCAGAGGAAGTCGACACTCATCCAGACCGTCAAAGATGAACACGACCTCTTCAAACCGGCAGATTCCTGCTTCTTTGGTTTCACTAAAGAAGTAATCAACAAGTTCCACCAAGCTGAACTTTCTCTCTTTCAGCACATTCAGCTCTCTGAAGGTGAATGGGAATGTGAACTGGATGTCCTGGTTGGCTTTGCCTTCAGCCCAGTCCAGAGTGAACTTCTGTGTTAAGACTGTTTTCCCGATGCCAGCCACTCCCTTTGTCATCACTGTTCTGATTGGTTCATCTCTTCCAGGTGGGGTTTTAAAGATGTCTTCTTGTCTGATTGTTGTTTCTGGTCTGTCTGGTTTCCTGGATGCTGTTTCAATCTGTCTGACCTCATGTTCATCATTGACCTTTGCAGCCCCTCCCTCCATGAGGTAGATCTCTGTGAACATCTGATTCAGAAGGGTTGGGTTTCCTGCTTTAGCAATCCCCTCAAACACACACTGGAACGTCTTCTGCTGGTTAGATTTGAGTTTACGCTTACAAACTCCACAATAACTTCCTGAATGAACACACAACAAAGAAGATCATTAAGACAAAGAACATGATTCAACATTTCCTCAGAGAATGAGTACATGAATATATTTTGGTAAATTGTTTTGAGACAAATATCCCGTTCATCCAGCATGTTAACTCTTTAGAGAAATCCTCTTACTGCTCTGCAGACGGTCAGCCAGCTCCTCCTGCTTCATTCTCCTCAGGAAGTGCAGTGTGATCTTCAGAAATGCCTCTCTGCTGCTCCTCCTCTGCTCTTCATCCTCACCGTCCAACACCTCCTCATCCTTTCTGGGACTCTCTAAGCATTCTGGGTAATCTGGACTCAGAACCTTCTGGATCTTCTTCAGCTCGTTCTTCACAAAAGTGACGATGTCGTCCTCCAGCAGCTGGAACAGAAGATTATATGAATGACCAAATCAAAGTGAAATCATGGAAGCACACATCAGATCCATGTTGGACAGAATAGATGTAAAAGTAGTTGTTGTCCATGTCCAGACCATAAAGATGGAGTCCAGGTGGGTTTGATGCTGCTGGGCAGACTGACCACTGGGACCCTCTGAGCTCTCCTGGTCCACTCTGTGGAGGAATCAGGAAGAATTAGCTCACATCATGTCTGTCCACACAGAGACACACACAAGGTAAAGGTCCATCAAGTGATGTTTGGATGTTAACAGTGAATCAGAGGACTCCCTGTAGTGGTCCACCTTTACTAGTCCTGCTGGGTATCAGTTTGAAGTCCTCACCTTTGATCAACAGAGTGGCGTCCATCTTTGAAGTCATAAAGGTTTACCCATAGACCCGTCACTCTTCATGGACACACAGCTGGGTTCAGGTTCTTCCAGATTCCTCCTGATAGAAACACAAGATAAATTCTGCACTGCACCCACAACACACTGAGACCAAACCTGTCAGTGGTGTAATACACCTACTGTACAGTATAGTTGTATCCAGGAAGTTCTTGTTAACATTGTGTATGATCCATGATCAGTATTTAATTTAGACATGTTTTAAAGCTGTATTCAGTGCCGTGTGCAGCACAGGCTTGAACATGCTGCTGTGGGGTGACCATGATGGTGGAATAGTAATGCTAATGTCAGATTAGGATCATATGTACGAGCACTTCCAGATCTCAGAACTAGATTGGTAGCCCTCGACAGTGTTGTAGCTACTCAAGATTTGTCTAAACATGTTCTGATACATGTGTGTTTCCATCAACGTTAGCTAACGTCAGCTCCCAAATGTCCCACCAAACATAGACATTAAGAGCATTGGTGGCC
>JAQOOF010000829.1:0-17144 GCA_029931835.1 Etheostoma nigrum | reverse complement strand
CAGAAATAGACTCCGGTCAAGTCCATCACTCGTATGTCCGTATGCACATAATATTCACGAACAGTTACAAACAACACACTGGCACATAGGAACACGTCCCAGGGCCACAAAAACACAGAGAGAAAAAGTGGGATGGAGGGAGACAAAACAACACGTGCAGAAACAGACACACAGACACAAGACAAGGGACCAATCACACATGCAAACAAAAGAAAAGGCTACAGCATTGAGGACTCAGCAATGCTGTGCCACGTCTCTAAAGTTTTTCCCGACTCCACCCACACAAGCCGTAGAGAGTTCCATGTAGGGCCTATGTAACATCCAAAAAAGAAAGGATCCATGTATGATAACAGATAAGTCATGAGGTGGCTTCCAGTGGGTTGCAAGCATTCTCTTAGCAGCTGTAAGACCAGCAAATACAGCACGTATTTGAGGTTTAGAAAGCTGAAAGGCTGAGAGATCATTCAGAATCAAAGCATTGCCAGTAACTGGTACAGTAACATTAAAGGTCCCATGGCATGAAAATGTCACTTTAGGAGGTACATTAACATTAATATGAGTTCCTCCAGCCTGCCTATGGTCCTCCAGTGGCTAGAAATGGCCATAGATGTAAACCGAATTTGACCCACCCATGAGAGAGAGACATCATTCATACATTTATACGAGAGCAAGTAGCAGTTGGTCAAGACTAGGGATGAGCGAGTACAGCGTTATCTGTGTCAGTATCTGTTACCACATGAATTATCCTGTATCTGTATCTGTACTCGGACTGGGCGGGGCCTAACCCAGAAGTGGACAGGATTTAACCCGGAAGTGGGTCGGGTTGTCTTGAAATGGGCGGGGCTTTAACCAGTATGTTATTTTAAGCATGCAATTGATATGAGTTGATCAGAAATTGTTATATTTATTGCTGATTAGAAAACTATTTACATGACAGCATTGAGCTTCAGATCAATGGTGTTGTCATGGTAACAGACAAACTATATACAGAACGTTTTGCAACAATGAATACAGCACATCCTCCAAGCAGTTGCTAGTACGCGCGGGAAAGTCACCGGACGACACAATCAGCAATCAGAATCAAAGATGGCTGCCAGGAGTTTTGTCTGAGAACTTGGCCTCTTGGAATCCAACAAAAATCTGTTGAATCCTCTTTGGTATCACTGAATTTAGTGGTTAATTGATTCAAGTTGTATTTCAGTTAAATTACATCTCAATCTTGTGGATAATATTCCTAGTATCTGCGGAGATTGGGCTGCTGCCCAAGTGGATGGGCTTTTGGGCCTACTAGGGCTCTGAAAGACAAATCCGTTATTTTCATCATTTGCAACTTTCATCAACTTCTATAACATTTGGAACTTTCATCAACTTCAGGTACATCCTGGTAAGACACATTATGCCGCCTAAAAATGCTAAAACATCTCCTTGTGATGAGGATGCTGTTGTGACGATGAGTGTACTCTCCCAATTAATGGAGCAGCAGAGAGGGATCTATAAAGAGATGTTACTGCAACAACAAGATAACTTTAAATGTTTCATTCAGCTGATCATTGATGGAACTAACAAAAGATTGGATGGTGTTATCAGAGATGTACAGGAGCTGAAGACTAGTTTGGAATTTACCCAAATGAAGTTTGAAGAGGAGAAGATGGGATGCACTGAGATTGAGTCAAAGATAATGGGATTTGAGACAAACATGGCTACTTCTAAACAGAAACTGGATGCAATGTTCAATAAGCTCGACTACATTGAAAACCAGAGCAGAAGAACAAATATTTTAATTGATGGCATTGCTGACGAGAAAGGAGAGAAGTGGGGTGAATCAGAGAAGAAGGTGCGGGAGATGTTCTCAAAGAATTTGGGATTAGATGGAATAAAGATTGACATTGAGCGTGCTCAGAGACTTGGCCAGTTTCAGGAGAGGGGAAGGCCAAGGAAAATAGTTGTCAAACTTCTTCGCCTTAAAGACAGAGAGCTAATTCTTTCTTCTGCTAAGAAATTAAAGGGCACTAAGATCTACATCAATGAAGATTTCTCTGAAGCTGTGCAACTAAGGAGGAAGGAGTTGTGGCCGAAGATGAAAGCTGCCAGAGAGAAAGGGGATAAAGCGAGTTTGAAGTACGATAAACTGATTATCACCCCAAGGGATGGTCAAAGTTAGTTGTCGGCCTAATGAGCTTTAATGCTCAATTTTAAATATGTTTGTGAATGTGTATGTGTGTGTGTGTGTGGAGGATTCATATGTATGCAGCCTACTTGATGTAGTTAAAATAACCCAGGAAACAGGATATTCTACTAAATTATAATTTACAACTTAGTTAACTTTAATTAAGATGACCAGAATAAATAAATTACCTAAAGGTTTAATACTTGCACATATCAATATATGTAGTTTAAGGAACAAAATTCAAGACCTGTCTCTATTGTTACAATTGAATAAAATAGACATACTTATGATTTCTGAAACTCATCTGGATCACTTCATTGATAATTCAGAAGTAGATATAGGGGGGTTTTCAATTTACAGAAAAGATAGAAACAGATTTGGGGGGGGGTGTAGCCATTTATATAAGAGATCATTTTCCTGTTAAAATTAGATATGACTTAATGATTGATGATGTTGAAGTATTATGGGTACAGGTACATTTTCCACATTTGAAACCTATCATTCTTGGTTGTTGTTATAGGCCACCTAGTGCCAGGATACAGTATGTTAATGATTTATGTAATATGCTAGACAAGGTGACTGAGGAAAACAGAGAGATATATTGGTTGGGAGATTTAAATATTGATTGGCTGTCTGATATCTGTCCTTTGAAAAACAAACTTAAAAACATGGCAGACACTTGTGGTTTATCTCAATTAATGGATCAACCGACGAGAATTTTTAGTAACAATACAGGATTTTTAACTTCAAAATGTATTGATCACATTTATACTAATAATCCTGACATGTGCTCTACACCTATTTCTGTGACAGTTGGCTTTAGTGATCACAACTGTATAGCTGTCTCTAGGATAGCTAAGCTACCTAGAGCCTGTCCTAAAATTATTATGAAAAGATCTGTATAGGGTATTTAATGAGGAGTGTTTTTTGAATGAATTGGATAATATTAAATGGAATTTGATAAGTGACATTGATGATGCTGAAGCATCTCTTAATTTATTTATGGATTGTTTTATGGGAGTGGTCAATAAGCATGCTCCATTAAAGAAATTTACTGTTAAAGCCAAAAGTGCTCCCTGGGTTGATACAGAGTTAAGGAGCTTAATGAATCAAAGGGAAGAGGCTAAAAAGGTTGCGGTTAATTCTGTCTCTCCTAAGGATAAAAAATCCTATCGTATTTTAAGGAATCAGGTGACCAAGGTGAATAGAGTGAAAAAGAGAGAATATTATAAGAAGAGAATTGAAGATAGTGGTACTGATAGTAAGAGAATGTGGAATGTACTCAATGAAATTATGGGGAAAAAATATACTTGTGCTTCTTTTGTTGAATTTAATGGTGTTTATTTGACTAAGCCAATACAGATTGCAAACTATTTTAATGAGTATTTTGTTAATAAGATTGCTAATTTTAGAGAGACGATGAAATCCACTGTGGATTATAACTTTGTTGAGCTTATTGAAAGGTGTATTATGAAAGATAAAAGGTGCAGTTTTGAATTTCAACTGGTTAATGTTGTGCAGGTGGAAAGGTTGCTGCGATCTGTGACTGTTGGGGGGTCTGCTGGTATAGACAACCTGGATGGTCGGCTGTTGAAGTTAGCAGCTGGACATATTTCTAAACCAATCTGTCACATTTTCAATAAATGTTTGATCAGTGGTGTCTGTCCAAATCTTTGGAAGGAGGGAAAGATCATTCCTTTACCCAAAGACATGAAATCAACTTTCTGTGGTTTAAATAGTAGGCCAATTAGCATCTTGCCTATTTTAAGTAAATTGTTGGAAAAGATTGTATTTGAGCAAGTGCAAGATTACTTTTCTAACAATGATTTGAATACGATGTTTCAGCATGCTTATAGACGTGGTCATTCTACCTGCACTGCAATGACACAAATGTCGGATAGCTGGCTAACATCTATCGACAACTCAATGCTTGTGGGTACACTTCTACTTGACTTTAGCGCTGCCTTTGATGTGATTGACCATGAAATTTTGATTTCTAAACTTATTAGTTATGGTTTTACTTTCTCTGCAATCAAGTGGTTTAAGAGCTATTTGTCTGAGAGGTCGCAAAGAGTTTATTTTAATGGAGCTTTATCTAGTAGTAAGTCCCTGGACTGTGGTGTTCCTCAAGGAAGTTGCCTTGGTCCTTTGTTATTTTCAATTTTTACAAATGATATGCCGTATATACTCAGTAAGGCTAAACTGACTATGTTTGCTGATGATTCTACTCTTTACTATGCTGCCCCTACATGCTTAGAGATTAATCAGGTTTTGTCTAGTGAGATTAGCAAATTGTATAATTGGATTAAAGCAAATAAACTTGTACTAAATATCTCAAAAACTGTGAGTATTATATTCGGTTCTAAGTATAGATTATCTGATAATCCCAAAATGGATATACAAGTAAATGGCCAAAATGTACAGCAAGTGAAAAAGGTGAAGCTTTTGGGACTTTGGCTTGATTCCACATTGTCATGGTCGGATCATATTAACAATGTTGTTACTAAAATGGGTAGAGCGGTTGCAGTTGTTCGTAAATGTGCAAAGTTTTTAACATTTCAGTTGGTTAGGCGTGTTGTTTGTTCATTGGTTTTGTGTCATTTGGATTATTGTTCTGTTGTATGGTCTGCGGCATCAAATAGTCATTTAAAAAAATTACAAGTTGCACAAAATAAGGCTGCAAGACTGGTTCTTGGTTGCTCCTTGAGAACTAGGGTTGTAGAGATGCATGAACGTCTTGGCTTGGTTGGAGGTCAATCATCGATTATCTGTTAATATGTTAGTATATTTTTATGGAATTATTAATACTGGGATTCCTAAATTTCTTTACGATAACATATCTTATTGCTCAGATATGCATTCACATTATACAAGAGGGGCGAATAGTCAACAGATTTCTTTACCACTACCTAAATCTGACTGTATGAAGAGGACTGTGTTTTATAGGTCAGCTGTATATTGGAACAATCTTCCAGTTGGGATTCGGGACACCAAGGGAAAAACTGGTTTTAAAAAAATACTTAGATTACATTTGATTTCGATATCTTAATATTGTCTGGATTGGTTGAGCGAGGTTGTATCATGTGCTGTACTACTCTTTATTATATTTAGGTTGTTAGTACTTTCTGTATTGTTAGTTTGTTTTTGTTTTTTCTTTTTTTGTTTTCTTTTTCAATTTTTTGTGAATTTATATATCTGTAAGTAATTTTGGATGTATTTTGTATGAATTGTTTGGACCCCAGGAAGACTAGCTGTCGTCTTGGCGTCAGCTAATGGGGATCCTTTGAAATAAACAATAAACAATAAACAATAAACAGCATTACGCAATCATTACTTATTTATTTTTGTATGTGTACCTTACCGTCAGTGAATTGTCCTTTAATGTTTTACTCTCCGTGTTGTTTAATTGCCCCTCAGACAAATAATCATTTTAAATTAAATTAAATAGTCTGAACAAAGTGCGTCATTATGATTTTCACTGTGACATTTAAACTGGCTGAACAACATTGGAAACTCATGCTAACGACAACAACAGATACTACTTATCTTAGATACTACTTAATACTAAAAATGTAGGCTATAATTTACTGATCAACTCCTCTGTTTCAAATATTATCCTGCCCAGTGGAAAATTTGAAAATGAGTGGTTGTTTAAAGGCCTCGTCTTAAAAACTCTTATAGTCTGAACAAAGTGCATCATTATTATCTCTACTTTCACATTCAAACTGGTCACACAACATTGTTAGAAACAGGCAGTTGGCTGATTAACTGCCTCCTTGGGACTTTCTAGGGTTGATGGACCTGTTTCTCTGTATGATACAATGTTCGTTGGCTGGCTGCAGTGTTTCAGCATGAACAATATATTACTTGTTGATGAAAAATACTCCATGCATTTCCCTTCTCCAAATTTTGAAATACAAATTTGCTTGGAAATTATTGAAAGAAGTGGTGAAGTATCAAATAAAATTGACACAATGCTATCTTCAGATTTCACATAATGTAGGCTTCCTGTTCATAATGTACCCAGATGTTTGTCAGTCCCCTTTAGTCATCCTGCAGTGAAATCTGCAGGAATTTCTATACAAGGCTTTAAAGCTCTTCATCTTTCCTGACAATCTTAACTTGGTCTCCATGGAGCACGCTGACTTTGGGGAAGTGAAGCAACTCTGTTTGTTTCCTGGTAACATGTTTGGTCTATTGTTCCTGGGTGCAATGAAAAAACCCTGCTAATTAGATCAATGAACACATTTGAAGATCCTGACTCAGCCGTAGACTTGTCAATGCAAGTATGAAAAGTTCAGTCTCTCAAGCTGCTGTGGTCTGAAGGGCAGCATTTTATTATCTGGTCAAACATTTTATTTCCATCAACAGTGTGCTGCAAAACGTTACACATCGACTTTGTAATTGGGCCATGCAAATCATTAACATCACAGACGGTGTGAACCCACCATCAGACTAAATCTAAAAATACTTCCAAAATGAACACTTTTTGTGATTTGGGGTTATATAGATAACGTGTACTTGATTTAGTATGTGGCAGATCTTACACATAATTTGAGACTATGTGAAGAAAATCTGGTTTCCTCATAATGCTCATTAATAACAGAGAGGGTAAACACCAATGCCTTTATGAAAATTTCTGTAAGTAATTATAGATGTCAATATATTGAAGCAATAACAGGAGTCTAATTAAGCAAACAACAAAATATGGTATACCCAATATGGTAGCAGTAGTGATAAGTAGCAGTAAAAAGAGCATTTAAAATTAAATGAAGTATAAAACAGTTGAATATTCCAAGTTCTTAGGAAACATAAAGCATCGTTTATCAACTTGGAGAAAAACATACAAAGTAGTAAAGAAATAACAAACTAAAAAACAAAATATGAAGATAAGTGTTTGGGTAAAAACTATTTTCAAAAGTTCTTTCTCTTTTACACTATACATCAATTTCTCACAGCTCTTTCCCTTTTATGTATAAGTCTCACAAGTTTCATGTATTTTTATAATCAAACAATCTCAGAAAGTCCACCTTATAACTCATTCATTATATTAGTTATATTATATAAATTCTTAAAAAAAAACCTCAAAAACAGTTTACAAAAATAAAATTACAGAGACATTTATATAAAACTAAATTAGTATCAATACAAAACTTTTGTGTTATGATGCCTTTTAATGAGATCTCCTGTTTTGAATGAATTTAATTAGACATCTACTACTTAATGTTATAATGCGCCTTATTCTCTACTTAATTTTTGTTTAAATACTTAAATATAGAAGGTGGCTGTTTCATTAATTTTGGAATCACTTTATCTTCATTATTGCTATTTTATTTCCTTAAACAGCTAAAGGCACTTAGGGCTTTCTGTTACTTTGTTTCTGACTCACTCACAGATGTCATCCAAACTTTCAACAGCTTCTTGTTTACTGTAGTTTCTCCACTCACTGGGAATTTCTCCTCTTCTCTGGAATTTTAATCTATAGTGGTCTTCCAGTTTTTCTTGAAATTGAGAGACAAACCATTTCCAGTAAATCAGCTTAGACTCATCAGCAATAATCTGACATGTAGCAGCACATCTTCCCAGCACTTTGATACACTTTAAAACAAATAGTCCGATTTGAATTATGATCAGGGTAGAAACTAGACTGGGTAAAGATTGAGCTTGGTCTGGTGAAAGCCAAACCAAGCTCAATCTAAAGAAAGAAGTAAAAACTTCCATCATTTGCAACATTTGTTGTGCAGAAATGTTGTCCTTTCGGTATGAGGATGTGTTGGAAAACAAGTATGATGAATTTCGGCATGGTTGTTGTGTTGGCTCACTCACAGATTGAACATTTCATCCAGACTTTCAATAGCTTCTTCTTTAGAGTAGTGTTCTCCACTCACTGGGAATTTCTCCTCGTTCCTGAAATTTGAATCTATAGTGGTCTTCCAGTTGCTTCTGAAATCGGCACACAAACCATGTCCAGTACATTAGCTTAGACTCATCAGGAGTGATTCAGCCATGTTAGCATACTCTTCGGCCAGCCGTTTGATACTGTTTATAAGGAATGAGTCACATCTGAATCTCGATGAGGGTGGAAACTTCCATTACTTGCAACATTATGTTGTGCAGAAATCAATGTCCAGTATCCACTGTGTCTTTATAGTGTCACGCCATTCAATCCGCAGAGGATCGATGGAAAGGGCACACTGTGGTTATCAGGACTGTGATCTGCTATGGTGTTGGTACAAACAGCTGCACAGAATGGACACGTCACCCAGCAACAGTTACACAGCTGATCGATGAGGATTTGATCAGGCTTCATCCTGAATTCCTTCATCTTATCCAGTGAGAGGCTGCTCACTTCCTTTATGACAGATACAAGACCTTTCTCTGTCTCCTCTTTTAGAAAGTCAAAATCATTTATATCACTGAAGTTTTGACAACAGATGGTGTTGAATGTTAGCTGATCTTTTAGAAAACTGGAAAATTCCTTCACCCACATGTCTGGGTCTCCGCTCTGTTTTTGGACTTTCTCTGTTGCATCAAATAAAGCTTGACTCACAAAGGTTTTGATGTCTTCAACATTTTTCTTGAGTATATTCCGTGCTTTATCTTTGTTGTCTGTGAAGATGTATTTCTGTACTTCCTCTTTTATAAAGGCCTCTACTTGCTTCCTTGGGTGTCGGATGTAGGTGATAAAACCATCAAAGTCTTCTTTCTCAGCCAGTGACTTTAACACATGTTTCTCCAAGTTCAGCCTGTTCCCACTGAATGCTGGGAAAGTGCACTTCATTTCTCCAGCGAGATCAATGGCAGTCTTGTTACAGACAGCCTCAACAATGGAAACCTTCAGTTTTTCACAGATCAGTTCCCCAAGCACAACAGCAGATGAGTTTCCTTTGCAGAAGCTTCTGAAAATGTTGTAATATTGCATTTTCTTGCTTTCTACGTAACTGAGTGCATCGTTGTTTCTTTTGAATTTCTTGTGGGACTCTGAAAGCCAACTCTCTGCTCTGTGAAACACATACAGTATCAGATCAACTGTAAACTCCTTCTTTAGAGCATAATTCCTCTTTGATTCAAATTCTGTCACTTTTTCTTTTACATTGTTGGCGACTTCTTGCAAGTAAGTTAGACTGTAGCCTCGTGTAGCGACAGGCTTCTTCTCAATTATGACTATGGTCTGTTGTTCAACATCGTCAATGAGGGATATGATCAGTTGCTGTTCTTCATATGGGAGAAATCTCCCTGATGTAGGTTTTTCAACTTGTGGTGTTGCCACAATTCCAAATATTGTTTTTAAAGACATCCAGGCAGATGACAATGAAGTAACTTCCTTGCCCTTTTTTGTTCTTTGTTGTTTTGTTTTCCCTTTCCTCTCCTTGTGATTGCTGGTTTGTATCACAGAGCTCTTTGTGCTTTGTGAGGGTTACATAATGATCATAATCACCAAGCTGTGATATTTTTGTGTATCTGCCACTGCTTTTGGATTCATCTATTAGACACCATTCAAAACCAAGCTCCTGAAGAATAGTTGACTGATCTTCTTCATAGTTGATGTCCTCGATAGGTTTTGTATCTGCAGTTAGTTCCCTAACCCAGCCACTCCAGACAGAGTTGAAGTGCTTCTTAAGTTCCTCTTCATCTTCTGCCTTGTCCTTTAACTGATGAGCAAGCTCTTTGCTCTTTTGTAGCAGCTTGTTCTCAAACTCTGTCTTCTTATCATCCAGCTTTTTACAAGCATTCTTCTGCTGGATGACTTCATCCAGTTTTCTTTTAACTCCTCTCACTTGTTCGTCATGAAACTCCTTGATTTTGTTTTCAAATCGTCCTCGCCACTGAACCACACATTTCTTTGTCTCTGTCATCATCAAAGTATGTTGTCAATTGCTTTTTTGATTTCTCCATAGGTTTTGCTCATTTCTTTATGAAGATAATTGAGCTCTACCTTGTCAAGTTTTCCATTTTCAATTCTGGTATGAAGCCTGTTCTCAATGGTCAACATGTTGCTCCTCAGGGTCCAGGTCCAGTTCCCATACTGGACCTCAAGTTTTCTGTACACTGCAATTTCAAGTGTGTTTTTGAAACTGAAAACAAAGTTTTCGTTCATCAGGGCGTTCCACAGGTCATGAATTTTGATTTTGAATTGTGAGAGAGTAATCCCATCAGACTGTGAAGCTTTAGAGAGGATGAAGGTCTTCAGCTCTTGGATGCTCTCACTGTAACCTGGATTTGGAGGAGCCATAGGTGGACTTCCCTCCCATAGTGTGGGCAAAGTATTTTACATCTTTCTGCACATCAAATGCAATGACGTCACTGAAACACTCAGCATCACAGACCTCCTCTTTGGCTGCTAGTTGGGCCATCTGGTCCAGTTTTTCTTGCAGCCGTCTCTTTCCATCCATGTTTTTCTCTGCAGCTGCAATATCTGTAACATTCTGGTGAACAAACACACAACTTGGAGAAAGTTTAACTTTCTTCATCCTCATGAAAGCCTGAACAACAATCTGCAGAATATCTTGCATCTCAGCTGGATTCTCTCCAAAGATGTTGATCAGTGTCATGTTTCCCAGACCAACAACAAATGTTGCCAGTTCATTGTCGTGGTGAAGGGTGGCCCTACCTTCCAACTCAAGAGCATGCAGTCCTTCAGTGTCCACCACTAGAACATAGTCAAACTGAAAGTCTTTCTTGATCTCCTCTGACACTTTGACCAGCTGCATGAAGGCACCCTTGGTGCACCTGCCAGCACTCACTGCAAACTGTAACCCAAACATGGCATTCAGCATTGTAGATTTTCCACTGCTTTGTACGCCTAAAACAGACAAAACAAAAACTCTCTCGTCACCCAGTTTCTTTATGACTTCATCTAAAAGACTACAGATCCAAGTCAAAGGCACATGACCTGCATCACCATCCATCAGCTCCATTGGGTGCCCTGATATCATCAGCTCTGCAGCCAGCTCAGGGTATTTAGACCAGTCAGGCTGTCCCCTCTTTGTTTGTTTCTGCAGAGATGCATGTGCTTCATAGATCTGTCCCATTTCTCTAAAGATGTGCTCCAAGCCAAAAGTAGCTGACTGTAGTTTTGTTGATATTTGAGCAAGCTCAGCTATGCTTTGCTTCTTAACAGATCAGACTTGTCATGCTTCTTCTTCAAAGCCAAGACCTCAGACCACTTTTCATCATAGCTTTGGAGAATTGAAGTAAGATCATCTGTGGAGAGGGCATCTATTAAGATCTGAGTCCACTTCAGAAAATACTCCTTGTCTGTTGATGGCAAGGGATGAGAGGTTTTCAATGAACAACTTCATTGGTTCACTACAAGAAGCATTGCATTGATCTCGTCGTATTTGCATCAGTTCCTGTTGCTTTTGACATTTCTCCTTCTCAATGTGTCCTTTGAGGTGATACAGTTCTTTGTTTATTCTGCACCACTTATGCCACAGTTGGCCTTGATAAGGGAGAAATGCATCTTTGATCTTTGAAACTTCCATCCCCTGAAGCAAGTTCATTGATTTGCATTGCATCAGATTTCCCATTTTTGCAGACTTTGTCAGCTTCATCCACTCTGATTCCAGAGACCTCAGCCATGCTTTCAAGCTGGAAGGATGCATGTGGTCCAGTCAAAATGTCTCCAATTATTTTTTTAAGTTCTTCAGAAACATCTGACAGGCTTCTATCCCTTAGACCAATTGTGTGGTTTCCACCTTTCATCTGAACTGCACCACAATTATTATCAGCCAATAAGAATAATTAGAGGCTTCGGAGACTTGAGAAGGGCTGAGATAACGGCAGAACTTCTGTCACCTTTTTCCAGAGTTGGTACAAGAACGACATTGACTGAAGATTTTTCACACAGTGTGTTAAGCTGTTTTTCAATTGAACAGGGCATCACCATGAAGATTACAGAAGGCAATGCAGTCAGTGAAGGCATCCTTGGGTTTTCCAGCAGGGCAGTACCAGGCAATCTCTGCCACACCATCCATCAAATGACGAGACTTGGTGCTACCTGGACAGTTTCTGTGGAAGAAGGTGTTGTGACGGTCGTTGATCAAAGTGTTCATCAGCTGAGATTTAGACAGAGATAGTGAACCCAGGCGGAGAAATGACACCATGGGTGTCTCAGCTTTGCAGATGGGTGAACTCTTCATGGTGACAATGTTTGAAATATCTTTGCTCTTCCAGCTTTTTCTTATTTGTCTGAATGTCCACAGAGGACAGTCAATATCCATTGTGACTGGGTCAGGAACAAGCAATGGTAAGGCGTACTGACATTGTGATAGCTTTGTAATCATGTTCTGCTTGAGAAATATGTCTGAGCAGTGAAATACTGCCATTTGAACATCCATTGGATGTACATGGGTCTGTTTTGATTGGTCATAGTCTGCACTGCTGCTTAAAAAAGCAACTAAATCTTCAACAGTGTCAGACACTAGATCAGGCTTTGAATGGCTCACCTCAGGACTGTCTTGTTTTACAGGAATATATCTGGCTCTGTAGTCTAACATCAACAACCTCTGAAGAAAAGTATGAGCAAGATCTTTCTCAGATGTGACATGGTCCTGTTTTACAGGTGGACCTATTTTAAGAAAATCTGCTGGTGTCAACTTCTGTTGATATTTGTCCTGAAGGTGAAGTCTGCTGAGCAGTGTTTCAGTTTTTCTTTGATATTGTTTCTTCCTGTTGATCTCTTCAGAAATCTCCATTGACTGCTGTAAATAAGTAAATAAACATGTACTACCGGTATATGCAAAATATTAACATGCAACACAATGGGATATAAAGTAAATAGTCCTTAGGATCTTGTGAATTAAGTATCCTTACCTCCTTGTTCCCACTTGTATCCTTATCTGAGCTACCTGCAGCAAAATGATAAACTGTATTATAAAAGGCTCGGAGCAAATTCTAATAATGTTCACTGTAAGCAATGTTTTAATGGTATAAGTCTAACTATTTTTTGTCTTAATGTTACCTTCATCAGTTGTACGTTGTACAGGCTTGATTTCTGATTCTCCTCCTACTGTTATGTGGTCATCATTCTTTGTTTGATCTGATTGTTCAACATCACCAGGTACATCCGCTGGATTGCACTAAGGGAACAAATAATCCCTTTAACATTAGTTTATTAGAACCATGGAGATTAGGACCATGAAGATCAAGAATAGACAGTGGTCTACCTGTTCAGACTACAACAAAACCACGAAACAAAGTGTTTTTAACTGATCGATGTGTCCAAACAGATAGGTCATGGAGTTAAACTTCAACTTCATTCATTCATTAAATAGCTCCAATCTTCAGCTAAAATTGACGTAAAACATAAAGAGCATTAAAAAAGAAACATGGCTGTATGACAATGATTGTTAAGGACCAAAAATCTCACCTTTCCAACTGAATTAGCTGCATTCTCCTCGAGCTCGTTTACTGCAGGATGATGAAAGAATAAGCAGATACCAGGATCAAACAGGAAATACATTTTAAAGTGTTTAGATCTGTTATCTTTTCCTGATTAATAACATTTTTCTTGAAGAATTACTTGTATATTCACAAAGTTCGCTGTTTCACAAGATTTCAAAATAAATGAAATAGAGATACTACTTTTGTCATTAAACTATTACCTTTCTCATTATTTGCAGATGATACCGATGTGATTTCAGACTCTCCTCCTGTGTTGTCATCATTCTTCTCTGACTGTTCACCTTCACCAGGTGCATTCACTTGATCACATACTGCAGAGTAACATGAGAAAAACAGATTGAACAGGATCATGATTTGTTTTTAAATATCACTAGATTAGCTAACCATCACTATATTAGCACCTTTTGTGTTAAATTCTTATATATTTTTTTTCTGCTGGTGATTTTATCAGGGTTGGAATAGTTAGAAAAATTATTGAAATCTTACAGTTTTTCTCAGTTGCTTTGGCCAACAAAACAAAGGCAGTTGTTAGAGACTATAAAATCCAGATAGACTCTTTAGCTCCACTATGTGGACCAGCTAGTCTCTAACAGTGTCTGTCTGCTGTTTGGTGCTGAGCAGGTACTGGACAGGGAACTTGTTAGAACTTGTTATCAGAAAACAGTTGCCTAGACTCCATTGTAGTAGTGGTGATCATTTTCTGAAACCATGATGTCTATTTTTTCCAGCAGAGCTATTATCTCTCTTTCATCCGTCATACTTCTTGTACATGTGTGGAATCTTTTTTCAACTAAACTGCTGTTTGCTCTCAGGTCTGTCAGGGCACTTTCACATGTTTCACCTGACTTATGAGTCACAACTGTCATTACATAATCAAGCGATCCTTTCCCAAAAGCTTTTTCTAACCACTGCAGTCCTGAACTGTAATGGTTGTTATGCCAACCATTTGGTAACATTAAGAGAAATGCATGAATTTCCTGATTCAAGGGGCATTTAACATAATGACAGTTAATGACAGAGATGTGCCGACCACACAAATCATACAGTCTGGTTGAAAACTGTTCCACATTAGTTTGTCCGTCATGGTCAAGTAAAATGTTTTCTGATCCAATCTCAATGGAATTTAAATCACCAATTAACACAAGTGTGAGTTCAGGTATCACTGAAACTAAATAAAAAAACATCACTTTGTAACGCTGCAGTGATCACATCATTCTCAAAGTTAAAGTTTGCAATAACAATATAAGAGGTAATTCAGTATTTTGTCATTTTTACTTTTTCAACATAATTGAAATATAATCTATGGAATTAATGTTACTGTACAATTAAATTCTTACCTTTTTCATTGGTTGCAGAAGACTTGATTTCAGACCCTTCTACTGTTGTACTTTTATTATTCGAGTGCTCAGCCTCCCCAGGTTTATTCACTGGATCACACTGAGAAAACAGATAACTTTATATAATCTTTAGTTCACTAAATTAGACCTATTGAGATTAAATAATCTGTTTTAGTGGTGACAGGTCTCATAATCATCAAGAAAAACACACCAAATGATGATCAACAAGACACAGTAACACACCAATTCACAGGACAATAGCAAAGAAATAAAATATTCATTGAATTCTTACATTTCTCAAAGCTATCCACATAGATCAACAGTCAACTTCCCATAAAAATGGGGCTGAAAACAACACCAGGAACAAATAGCATCTGGCTGCTAAGAAATGTTAGCCTCCGGTAGTGGTGGAATGTAGCTAAGTACATTTACTCAAGTACTGTACTTAAGTACACATTTCAGGTACTTGAACTTTACTTTAGTCTTCTTTTTTAATACCACTATCTACTTCTACTCTAGCATACTACTCTAATATTATAATTACCACTACATAAACCTGACAGCTTATAAGTGATATTGTTTCTTCCTGTTTATCTTCTCAGAAATCTCCACTGATTGCTGTAAATAAGTATATAAACATGTACTACCTGTATATGCAAATATTAACATGCAACACAATGGGATATAAAGTAAATAGTCCTTAGGATCTTGTGAATTAAGTATCCTTACCTCCTTGTTCCCACTTGTATCCTTATCTGAGCTACCTGCAGCAAAATGATAAACTGTATTATAAAAGGCTCGGAGCAAATTCTAATAATGTTCACTGTAAGCAATGTTTTAATGGTATAAGTCTAACTATTTTTTGTCTTAATGTTACCTTCATCAGTTGTACGTTGTACAGGCTTGATTTCTGATTCTCCTCCTACTGTTATGTGGTCATCATTCTTTGTTTGATCTGATTGTTCAACATCACCAGGTACATCCGCTGGATTGCACTAAGGGAACAAATAATCCCTTTAACATTAGTTTATTAGAACCATGGAGATTAGGACCATGGAGATCAAGAATAGACAGTGGTCTACCTGTTCAGACTACAACAAAACCACGAAACAAAGTGTTTTTAACTGATCGATGTGTCCAAACAGATAGGTCATGGAGTTAAACTTAAATGAATGAATGAAGGAATTCATTCATTCATTCATTCATTCATTAAATAGCTCCAATCTTCAGCTAAAATTGACGTAAAACATAAAGAGCATTAAAAAAGAAACATGGCTGTATGACAATGACTGTTAAGGACCAAAAATCTCACCTTTCCAACTGAATTAGCTGCATTCTCCTCGAGCTCGTTTACTGCAGGATGATGAAAGAATAAGCAGATACCAGGATCAAACAGGAAATACATTTTAAAGTGTTTAGATCTGTTATCTTTTCCTGATTAATAACATTTTTCTGCAACAATTACTTGTATATTCACAAAGTTTGCTGTTTCACAAGATTTCAAAATAAATGAAATAGAGATACTACTTTTTTCATTAAACTATTACCTTTCTCATTATTTGCAGATGATACCGATGTGATTTCAGACTCTCCTCCTGTGTTGTCATCATTCTTCTCTGACTGTTCACCTTCACCAGGTGCATTCACTTGATCACATACTGCAGAGTAACATGAGAAAAACAGATTGAACAGGATCATGATTTGTTTTTAAATATCACTAGATTAGCTAACCATCACTATATTAGCACCTTTTGTGTTAAATTCTTATATATTTTTTTTCTGCAGGTGATTTTATCAGGGTTGGAATAGTTAGAAAAATTATTGAAATCTTACAGTTTTTCTCAGTTGCTTTGGCCAACAAAACAAAGGCAGTTGTTAGAGACTATAAAATCCAGAGAGACTCTTTAGCTCCACTATGTGGACCAGCTAGTCTCTAACTGTGTCTGTCTGCTGTTTGGTGCTGAGCAGGTACTGGACAGGGAACTTGTTAGAACTTGTTATCAGAAAACAGTTGCCTAGACTCCATTGTAGTAGTGGTGATCATTTTCAGAAACCATGATGTCTATTTTTTCCAGCAGAGCTATTATCTCTCTTTCATCCGTCATACTTCTTGTACATGTGTGGAATCTTTTTTCAACTAAACTGCTGTTTGCTCTCAGGTCTGTCAGGGCACTTTCACATGTTTCACCTGACTTATGAGTCACAACTGTCATTACATAATCAAGCGATCCTTT